>JAINUW010000285.1:0-93743 GCA_020205615.1 Panax quinquefolius | reverse complement strand
AAAATGTATACATCACCCATTCCGAAAGTCAATACATGGTACGTAAACAACTACAACTTTATTATTACAACATATAAACCGTGAGTTTAAATACGTATATCGCCATCTGCACAATATCCACACGCAAATAAATTCCCATCATAATTATCGATACATTATTTTACAAAAATGGTGAGAACTACTAAACAACTCTCTCTGTAACCTTCATTCCATACCCCCACTAAGACTCGCTACATTCTCGCCTCCCGAGAAGAAAAAATGGAACAACAAGAAAAAGGGTGAGCTCAACTAGCCCAAAGAAAGAATATTACGACTAAGATAATATACAACAAATTATCATTAGTCTTCAATAGTGGAAAATCTAATGTAATACAATAGACAACAAGTTTTAAATCAATATTCGCAATGAAAAATAATAATTCATTGTAAGAGTTAAGTAGAGAATGCAAACTACTATCTTCTATGATGAATTTAAAAGTTCATCGCTCATCTTTTATCCCTCGTAACATCAATCAATATATATCCGAATCAAATATTCATTCTTTGCACTACAAAGCCAAAGATATTCATCACTGGTCATGTTCATCTAAACACTGCTCATCTTTGCAGACTACGGGCCAAAGATATTCTTCAGAAATCATTCATCTTGCACTACAAAAATAAAGATATTCCATAATATCATCATTTAAGATCAAGATGATGAAAATATTTTAAAAAACGAATCCAAAGGAAACAAAATGAAAAGGATTAAGGATTAAGGATTCGTACTTTTGTTTTATCCACGCCCAAAAAATACCTCAAAAATAATCGCAGTGGTGTAAAATTCAAGAATGATCAAAACAATGGATACAATCAAAGCCAGATCCACAATAGATATTTTAGATTTAAAAGGAAAAATTTTATTTTCAATGAATAAAGGCCAGATTCGTGAATAGTATCGATATACGTGAATAAAGGCTTCAGATAAGTTGAATAGTAACTCTTAATAAGACACCAAAAGTTCTAAATTTGATAAAAACTTCAGATCAATATTTCAAAGATAATGATATTGAATAAATAATATCATTAAATCAAATAATATCCTTTACCTCGAAAGATCAAGATTTAAATTAAACACCGGATATAAAGCATGACTTGAACTTCAGCACCAGATAGCAATACTCAAATTATACTCAAAATACTCACAAGAATACGCCGATAATATAGAGAGAGAAAACTTCAGCTTCGTGTGATTTTCAATTCTAACCCAAGACCCTATTTATAGAAAATGCTAGAATGACCAAAAGTTAGTAAAATTTAATATAATAATAATATATATAATTAAATTTCCTACGCACAAAATCTGATCCAAACTTCAGCCATTACATGTGCCAAAAACAATAAAATGTTTTTCTTAATAAAAATAATTAAAACTTCCAAAAATCAATTATTTTGAGCTTTTAACTTCAATAATTCGTAATAAATAGCCCTTTATCAAAAAATTCATATCCCATGAATTTTTATAGGAAATTCAATTTCTACAACTTTGTAGAAGAAAGTTTTCCAAATTCCAAATGTAAATAGACCAAATCCACAAACCAAGCGATTTTACAAGCTATAATCAAATTTCACCAATAAATGGGGTCCACCGACATGTTTAATATGTTTTAAATATTTATTGCAACAAAAATACACTTCCTCCTCAGATACTCATATATCCCACATTCGTTATAAAAATATCACCATTATTATATTAATAATATATTTAAACGAATTATTTTATCGTAAAAGATAAAATATTAATTTTCAACAATTGTCATTTTAAAAATTTTCCATCTATATCCACATAAAATCAATATTTTCCTCATCATATAAATCAATAATTAATTATTCACAAATAATATTATGAATCACAAGATCGAAACCAGTGCAGCCTCCTGTGAAAGCAGGGCTTTCAATAAAGATTTCTCCTCATCGCGCAATTAGTGACCAAACCTCTCCTTGTATGTAACTTTCTAGACATTGCCAATAATGTTATCTAATAATATTATTCAGATAATATGAATTATTGCTTCGATAATGAAAATACCGTAAATGACAATTATCAAACAACAACAATATAAAATATCAACGCAAAGAATTATTAAATCAATAAAATATCGAATAAGAATTACCGTAAACCATTATCGAGTAAAGGCCTTTCACGTAAGAATCAATAATTGGTGCAATACCGCAAAGCACCGTGTTTTAACCAATTTAGTATTTTAACAAAGATTAATCTAAAACAACTACGCCAAGTTATTTTTAAACCATTTATATTCGCGCTTTTCTTCATCCAATCGCTCAAGCATGGGCCCATAAAATATCGCTACCGCCAGCATTTAATATTCCCCGACAAGAAGAATATTCCACGACCAAACGAATATTCCCCACAACAATGAATATTTTATAACCACTTGCTTTATTTTTGAAATATTTCATGATTTTACCCATAACTATTCACATTAATCAAATCAACCCTTACTATTTCAAAATAATAAATAGAGAAAATTAAATTTCATTAATAATAAGTTGGGGTCTTACAACCTCCCTACTTATGAAATTTCGGCTCGAAATCGACGACGATCGACTGTGTTTCAAAAGGCGCAGGATACCTCGCTTTCATTTCGCTTCCAATTCCCGTGTCATTTCCTCTATAAGATGATTTCTCCACAAAACTTTAACTTGTGGTACGACCTTCATGAAAGTAGGACATGCTCCTTCTCCAAGATCTGTGTACCTCCTTATAATGCTAAGTCTTCTATTATTTCGTCCTGCTTCTAACTCTATAACGGTTCGGTCTTTCACATATTTACGGCAGCGTACGAGCACGTGAAACACATTATGAACACGAAGACATACTCGAGGTAACGCAAGTCTATAGGCTACATTTCCTACTCGATCAAGAATTTGAAATGGACCAATAAATCGGATCGAGCTTTCCTCCTTCCCAAATCTTGAATTCCTTCCATTGGAGCAACTCGCAACAATACATGATCCCTTATACTAAATTCCACGCCCTTTCATGAAGATCCGCATAACTCTTTCATCGATCTTGTGCCATTTGTATATTTATTCTAATCATTTGGATCATTTCTTGAGTCACATCGCATTTCAACCTAGTCCCAACAATGTTGCTTCACCCACCTCATCCCAAAATATCGAGAAGGACATTTTGTCCATATAATGCTTCGAATAGAAATACACCTATCGCGACGCCTCCAAAAATAGGTCCATTCCATCCAACCCATTCTCGAAATCGCCAAATACATGGTACGTAAATAACTACAACTTTATTAATACATTTGTCGTGCAAAATACGCATAAACATATATACCGTGAGTTTAAATACAATTATCATCTTCTAGATAATATACATACCCAAATAAATCCTCATCACAATTATTTATACATTATTTTACAAAAATGGTGAGGACTACTAAATAACTCTCTAGAACCTTTATTCCATACCCCTACTCGACTTCGCTATATTCTCGCCTCCCGAGAAGAAAATGGAACAAAAAGGAAAAGGTGAACTCAACTAGCCCAAAGAAGAATATTACGACTAAGATAATATACAACAAATTATCGTTAGTCTTCAACAGGAAAATCTAATGTAATACAATAGACAACCAGCTTTTAAATCAACAATCGCAATGAAATAACAATTCATTGTAAGAGTTAAGAGAGAATGCAAACTACTATCTTCTATATATGAATTTAAAAGTTCATCGTCGATATTTTATCCCTCAGAATATAAATCAATATATATCCGAATCAAATATTCATCTTTGCACTACAGCCCAAAGATATTCATCACCGTCATGTTCATCTAAACACTGCTCATCATCTTCAGCACTACGCGCCAAAGATATTAATCACCACCATGTTCATCTCAACACTGCTCATTCTTGACTACGCCAAAGATATTCATCAAGAAATCATTCATCTTTGCACTACAGCCAAAGATATTCAAGAATATCATCATTTAGGACCGAGGATGATGAAAAATATTTTAAAGAAAACGAATCCAAAGGAAAACAAAAGAACAATATTAAGGATTCAGATTTTAAACAATCCAAGTTCAAAAATACTTCATAAATAATCGTAGTGGAGTAAAATTCAAGAATGATCAAAACACGGATACAATCAAAGCTAGTATCCGTAATAGATATTTTGGACAAAAGAAGAAATTTCATTTTTCAATGAATAATAAAGGTCAGATTCGTGAATAAAGGTCAGATACGTGAATAAAGGCAAAGATACGAATAATAAGAATCCACACCAAAAGATAGAAATTTCATTACAAAAAATATCTTCACGCTTCATGAATAAGTACTCGTGAATAAGAATATTTCCATCCAACCCATTCTCGAGTCGCCAAATACATGGTATGTAAATAACTACAACTTTATTATTACAACATATATAACCGTGAGTTTAAATACAATATTGCCATCTGCATAATATCCACACGCAAAATAAATCCCCATCATAATTATTGATACATTATTTTACAAAAAATGAGGACTACTAAACAACTCTCTGAACCTTCATTCCATACCCCGACTAAAGATTCGCTACATTCTCGCCTCCCGAGAAGAAAAATGGAACAAAAAGGAAAAGGGTGAGCTCAACTAGCCCAAGAAAGAATATTACGACTAAGATAATATACAACAAATTATCGTTAGTCTTCAACAGGAAAAATCTAATAGAATACAATAGACAACCAGCTTTTAAATCAATAACTCGCAATGGAAATAATAATTCATTAAGAAGAGTTAAGAGAGAATGCAAACTACTATCTTCTATATATGAATTTAAAAGTTCATCGTCGATATTTTATCCTCAGAACATCAATCAATATATATCCGAATCAAATATTCATCTTGCACTACAAAAGATATTCATCACCGTCATGTTCATCTAAACACTGCTCATCTTTGCACTACGCCCAAAGATATTAATCACTCATTCATGTTCATCTCAAACACTGCTCATCTTCGCACTACGCCCAAAAGATATTCATCAAGAAATCATTCATCTTTGCTACCATGTGCCAAAGATATTCAAAGATATCATCATTTAGACCGAGGATGATGAAAAATATTTTAAAGAAAACGAATCCAAAGGAAACAAAAGAACAATATTAAGGATTCGTATTTTAAACAATCCAAGTTCAAAAATACTTCATAAGTAATCGAGTGGAGTAAAATTCAAGAATGATCAAAACACGGATACAATCAAAGCTAGTATCCATAATAGATATTTTGGACAAAAAGAAGAAATTTCATTTTTCTATGAATAAAGGTCAGATTCGTGAATAAGGTCAGATACGTGAATAAAGGCCGTCGATACGTGAATAAGAATCTCACACCAAAAGATAGAAATTTCACAAAAAACATCTTCACGCTTCATGAATAAGATCATTGAATAGTAACTCATGAATAAGAATCTCATGAAATAAGAATCTCATGAATAATCGTGAATAAGAACCTCAATAAGAACATGAAAAAAAGTTCCAAATTTGATAAAATTTCCAACCAATATTTCAAAGATAATGATATCAAGAAATAATATCATTTTCAAATAAAATAACATCCCTTACCTCGAAAGACAAGATTTCTAAATAAAACACCTGATATAAAGCATGACTTGAACTTCAGCACCGAGATAGCAATACTCAAAGTATACTCAAAATACTCACAAGAATACGCCGATAATATAGAGAGAGAAAACTTCAGCTTCGTGTGATTTTCAATTCTAACCCAAGACCCTATTTATAGAAAATGCTAACAACACCAAAGTAGAAAATTTAATAAATAATATTATATATTTTTCCACAACTTCACACGCACACTTACAATCTGAATTCAGCCTCCTAATCACATGTTAAATGAGTTTCAAAATGAAAAAAAAAACGTTTTTAATTAAAAATATTTTAAACTTCCAAAATCAATTATTTCTAACTTCTAAACTTCAATAATTCATAATAAATAGCCCTTTTATCGTAAAAATTTGAATCTCACGATTTTTTATAGGAAATTCAATTTCTACAACTTTGCGTAAGAAAGTTTTTCCAAATTCCAAATGTAAAAATCGACCAAATCCACAAACTAACATTTTTTACAAGCTATAATCAAATTTCTACCAATAATAATTGTCCACCAACACACAAAATATGTGTTAAACATTTAATGCCACAAAAATACTCTTCCTCCTCATATACTCATATATCCCACATTCATTATAAAATATCACCGCTAATATATTATTAAAATAATATATTTAAAATGAATTATTTTATCGTAAAAGATAAAATATTAATTTTCAACAATTGTCACATTTAAAAATTTTCTCCATCTATATCCACATAAAATCAATATTTTCTCATCATATAAATCAATAATTAATTATTCACAAATAATATTACAGAATCACAAGATCGGGCAACCAGTGTGCCGCTCCTGTGAGAAAGAGGGCTTTCCAATAAGATCTCTCTCCTCATCGCGCAAGCAATTAAAGTGTGATCAAAACCTCTCCTTGATGTAACTTTCTAGACATCGCCAATAATGTTATCTAATAATATTATTCAGATAATATGAATTATTGCTTCGATAATGGAAAATACCGTAATGACAATTTATCAAACAACAAAGAATATAAAATATCAACGCAAAGAATTATCAATCAATAAAATAAAATATCGAATAAGAATTATCGTAATAATTATCGAAAGTAGGCCTTCACGTAAGAATCAATAATTGGTGCAATACCGCAGCTACCGCTCAACAACGCCAGATAAAGGTGTTTTAAACCACCGGTATTCCAACAAGATAATCTGTGAATAACTACGCCTGCTATTTATAAACAACTTATATTTGTCGCTTTTTCATCCATCCAATCGCTCACATGGGGCCCACAAAAGATCAAGGCTGTCAGATTTAATATTCCCCGACAAAGATTTAATATTCCACGACCAAAACGAATATTCTCCGATAATAATGAATATTTTATAACCACTTGCTTATTCAAATATTTTATGATTTTACCCATAACTATCCACATTAATCAAATCAACCCTTACTATTTCAAAATAATAAATAGAGGAAAATAAATTTCATTTATTAATAATTTGGGGTCTTACAACCTCCTCCTTATGAAATTTCGTCCCTAAATCGACGACGACTCGTGTGTTTCAAAAGATGAGAATACCTCGCTTTCATTTCCGCTTCCAACTCCTGTGTCATTTCCTCAATAAAGATGGTTTCTCCACAAAACTTTAACTTGTGGTATAACCCCAGACATAGACATGTTCTTTCCTATCCAAGATCTCGACAGTACCTCCTCGACGTTAAGTCTTCTACTATCTCGTCCTGCTTCTAACTCAACGACGTGGTTCGGTCATCCACATATTTACGTAACATCGATACGTGAAAAACGCGCATGAACACGCCATATACTTGCGCAGAAAAACGAGTCTATAGCCACAGCCCTATTCGATCGAGAATTTCAAATGGATTAATAAATCAAGGTTCGAGCTTTCTCACCTCACCGATTCTCGCTTTTGAAATAACAACTTCGCACCTCCTTCTTCAAATTCATCACCCGTGCCAGAGTAGCTCAATAAATTTTAACTTTATCGATTAAAGTCGATTATACTCAGATATCATCACGCCGGGTACCTAGAGTTTTCATCTCCATCTCTATTATTTGTAAATTATACGAAATGAGTCTTTGATAATATCGCACTCAGATTTGTATACGATCTTCTACTCAACACGCCACCACCACGCTCGCTTTTCCAGATGGCACGGTCGTAATAATACGTATTTAAATGAGTCTCCTCTCGAGTTCTTCAAGCTCTTCCCACATTCCTCGCTTCCATTCAAATTTTGTATCTCTACGAAGTCACCATAATGGGAATAATGATTCGAGAATATCCTTCAACGAATCTCCGATAATAACCAACTAAGCTCTAAAGCTACGATTTCGATTACCGACTTTAGGTTGTTCTCAATCGCGACTCATATCCCAACCTCGATAAGACGCTACAATGACACCTATCGCTTTACTATCGCATCTAATATGGTGTCCCCTACGGAGAGTCCGCTTCGGCATTTCCACAAAGGAAGTCACCAGATAAAGGCTCAGTACCAAATTTATAGTTGAATTTTTAACTCCTCAAGTTCAATAGAGCCATTCGATATGAGATTTTAGAAATGAGTTTTGTACCGGGTTCAAAGTCGATACAAAATTTAATATCGCTTTTGGGAGTAAACCAAGAAATTCTTCAGAAATACGTCAGAAAAAATCAATAACAACAGAATATTATTCAAATCGACGTGTCTTTATTCAAATCCATAACACGGACTAAGAAAACTCGACATCCGTAATAAACGAACGACTTCATGGCTTGATATGAAAATGTTTGACTACAATGGTTTGATTGTTTGAATTCAATAACAAAGTCGCTTAGAATATGAAAACTAACAACCTTACGAAAAGTAATCAATTTCTGCATTTATGAGTAGTTAACCTTAAAATCACATCAAAAGCAAATATCTCTATGTAAATAAGGTTAATGTAAATGTGATAAAGCCAACCTCAATCAAGCAAGATTTCTAAACAACTGATGTAATGAAAGTTTCTCCTAACTGAGTCTCCATAAATAGGTCAAAGTCTAATTTCTCCGTAGTCAAGTTCAAACGCTGAGCGCAAGCAAGAGAGAGATAAAAGAATGGGTAGAACCCAGATTCAAGAAGGTATAAACTTCGCAAGAATTTATAATTAACTAACCCGCTAACTTCGCTCGTTCCTCGTGATTTTGACCGGCCACGACAAAACGCCTTCCAGAACCGCTGACTTTCACTTTTCTCGACATCCTTTTCGTCACCATTCCCACCGGACTCGGTTTCGATATCGCATAACTTCGAGCGATATGTCCTTCTTTTCCACAATTATAGATACCTTAAACTGCTAGGCGCTTAATGATATGTCCCTCTTTCCCAGATTTGTAATATACGACCGGTGGTCTTTCTCCTCCTCGAACCAATTGCATCGGGCGCCGACGCCTTCATACATGGTCGTTGTTGAATCTCCTCTTTAAAATCTCCTCCCGACTCGCTTTTTTCTATTTTCACGGCCACGATTACCACCAGAGTGGTTACCGCTTTGTCCGTATTCTTCTTTCTCCGCCGGTTATCGCTATTCGATGATCGCTATCTTCTAGATGATCCTCGTTATGGTCCCTCATGAACGATCGCTATCTCGCCTAAACAAACCGAGCCCCGCGCTGACAACATCCGGTCAGAGAGAAAATTTACGAGAAATGAGATATCGACGACGCCGTTTTCAAACCTCTCGTAAACATCCGCCATATACGCTCCTCATTCTCCACCAAATGAGGTGCAAACTCGATAACTCCGCTAACTTCGCCAGATCGACACACCGCCATGTTATTCTCGCCCCAGCCTAATAAACTCCACTTCCTTCATACGACGAATACTTTCAGGAAGTACTTGTCATCGAATCTGCTTCAAACGCTCTCCCACGATACGCCGAAAGCAATGATGGGTACGCTTCACGATTCCCACCAAGAATCCGCCACGCCACTAACATAAAAGTAGCGAATGGAACTTTCGTTCTCCGCATCCCAAGACATCGAATATCTTGTAATTTGTTTCGACCCACGCCTCCGCCTTTAATCGGATCCGCTTCCCTGCACTCGTGGTCCCAACTTCGAATCGCTTGGCCAGACCACCCGTGAATTGCTATCATTTCTCCTCCTCAGATTTTGAACACGAAGTCTCCTCGTCTCGATTTTGCATGAACTGCAAAAAGCTTCTAAACATCC
The DNA here is from genome assembly GCA_020205615.1 of Panax quinquefolius. Lineage (NCBI taxonomy): Eukaryota > Viridiplantae > Streptophyta > Magnoliopsida > Apiales > Araliaceae > Panax > Panax quinquefolius. The sequence continues at coordinate 83,869 of JAINUW010000285.1, read as the reverse complement.
CTCGCTCATCATCTCGCCAAAGGTGTTGTTTCACAGAGGTACATCGCCACTGTCAGACGCTCTCCTCGCTGGTAAAGACAGCATCTCCACTGGCCTCATTTACTCCACTATTAATATTCTCAAATGACATTCTCAAATACCGCCATAAAACAAGGGTTAATTAAGGAAATCAATATATCACATAATATCCCTATATACTAACCAACTAACAAATAAGCTTAGTAGACACACTAACAAGGATTTACTCTGCCTCCCCTCCTAGTTCTATTCCCCGATCTCCGCCAGAGATCATATCCCTAAGCTCGATACTAACCGCGACGCCCCAAAATATAGTCCATTCCATCCAACCCATTCTCGAGTCGCCAAATACATGGTATGTAAATAACTACAACTTTATTAATACATTTGTCGTGGCAAAATACAACAACATATATATCGTGAGTTTAAATACAATTATTGCCATCTGTATAATATCCACACGCAAATAAATCCCCATCATAATTATTGATACATTATTTTACAAAAAATGAGGACTACTAAACAACTCTCTCTAAACCTTCATTCCATACCCCGACTAAGACTTCGCTACATTCTCGCCTCCCGAGAAGAAAAAATGGAACAAAAGGAAAAGGGTGAGCTCTCAACTAGCCCAAGAAGAATATTATTACTAAGATAATATACAACAAATTATCGTTAGTCTTCAACAGGAAAAATCTAATAGTAATACAATAGACAACCAGCTTTAAATCAATCAATCGCAATGAAAATAATAATTCATTAGAAGAGTTAAGAGAGAATGCAAACTACTATCTTCTATATATGAATTTAAAAGTTCATCGTCGATATTTTATCCCCGTAACATCAATCAATATATATCCGAAATCAAATATTCATCTTTGCACTACAGCCAAAGATATTCATCACCGGGTCATGTTCATCTAAACACTGCTCATCTTCACTACACTACGCCCAAAGATATTAATCAAGAGTCATGTTCATCTCAACACTGCTCATCTTCGCTACTACGCCAAAGATATTCATCAAGAAATCATTCATCTTGCACTACAAAAAAAAGATATTCAAGAATATCATCATTTAGACCGAGGATGATGAAAAATATTTTAAAGAAAACGAATCCAAAGGAAACAAAAGAACAATATTAAGGATTCAGATTTTAAACAATCCAAGTTCAAAAATACTTCAAAGTAATCGATAGTGGAGTAAAATTCAAGAATGATCAAAACACGGATACAATCAAAGCTAGTATCCATAATAGATATTTTGACAAAAAAGAAGAAATTTCATTTTTCTATGAATAAAGGTCAGATTCGTGAATAAGGTCAGATACGTGAATAAAGGTCAGATACGTGAATAAGAATCTCACACCAAAAGATAGAAATTTCACAAAAAATCATCACGCTCACGCTTAAGAATAAGAATAAGTAATGAATAAAAACTCATGAATAAGAATCGCGAATAAGAATAAGAATGAATAAGAACTCATGAATAAGAACTCCGACATGAAAAAGTTCCAAATTTGATAAAAATTTCCAACCAATATTTCAAAGATAATGATATCAAGAAATAATATCATTTTCAATAAAATAACATCCCTTACCTCGAAAGACAAGATTTCTAAATAAACACCTGATATAAAGCATGACTTGAACTCAAGACCGATAGCAATACTCAAAGTATACTCAAAATACTCACAAGAATACGCCGATAATATAGAGAGAAAAACTTCAGCTTCGTGTGATTTTCAATTCTAACCCAAGACCCTATTTATAGAAAATGCTAGAACACCAAAAGTAGAAAATTTAATATAATATATTATATATTTTTCCAAAATTCTTCATACGCACACTTTTACAATCTGAATTCAAATTCAATAATCACATGTTAAATGAGTTTCAAAATGAAAAAAACGCTTTTCTAATTAAAAATATTTTAAACTTCCAAAATCAATTATTTCTTTAACTTCTAACTTCAATAATTCATAATAAATAGCCCTTTTATCGTAAAAATTTGAATCTCAAGATTTTTTTATAGGAAATTCAATTCTCTACAACTTTACGTAAGAAAGTTTTTCCAAATTCCAAATGTAAATCGACCAAATCCACAAACCAAGCGATTTTACAAAAAGTGCTATAATCAAATTTCACCAATAATCAGGTCCACCAACACACAAAATATGTGTTAAACATTTAATGCCACAAAAATACTCTTCCTCCTCATATACTCATATATCCCACATTCATTATAAAATATCACCATTAATATATTATTAAAATAATATATTTAAATGAATTATTTTATCGTAAAAGATAAAATATTAATTTTCAACAATCATCACATTAAAAATTTTCTCCATCTATATCCACATAAAATCAATATTTTCCTCATCATATAAATCAATAATTAATTATTCACAAATAATATTACAGAATCACAAGATCGCAACCAAAGCCGCTCCTGTGAAAGAGGGGGCTTTCCAATAAGGATCTCTCCTCATCGCCACAAGCAATTAAAGTGACCAAACCTCTCCTTAGATGTAACTTTCTAGACATCACCAATAATGTTATCTAATAATATTATTCAGATAATATGAATTATTGCTTCGATAATGGAAAATACCGTAATGACAATTTATCAAACAACAAAGAATATAAAATATCAACGCAAAGAATTATCAATCAATAAAATAAAATATCGAATAAGAATTATCGTAATAATTATCGAGTAGTGGCCTTCACGTAAGAATCAATAATCGTGCAATACCGCAAGCTACGCTCAACAACGCCAGATAGTGTGTTTTAAACCAACGGTATTCCAACAAGATAATCTGTGAATAACTACGCCAAGCTATTTATAAACAACTTATATTTGTCGCTTTTTTCATCCATCCAATCGCTTCACATGGGGGCCCATAAAAGATCATACCATTCAGCATTTAATATTCCCCGACAAAGATTTAATATTCCACCACCAAACGAATATTCCCCGAATAATAATGAATATTTTATAACCACTGCTTATTCAAATATTTCATGATTTTACCCATAACTATCCACATTAATCAAATCAACCCTTACTATTTCAAAATAATAAATAGAGGAAAATAAATTTCATTTATTAATAATTTGGGGTCTTACAACCTCCCTCCTTATGAAATTTCGTCCCTCGAAATCGACGACGACGCATTCTGGTGTTTCAAAAGACGAGAATACCTCGCTTTCATTTCCGCTTTCCAACTCCCGTGTCATTTCCTCAATAAAGATGGTTTCTCCACAAAAACTTTAACTTGTGGTATAACCCCAGACATATAGACATGTTCTTTCCTATCCAAGATCTCGACAGTACCTCCTCGTACGCTAAGTCTTCTATTATCTCGTCCGGCTTCTAACTCAATGACGTGGTTCGGTCAGTCCACATATTTACGTAACATCGATACGTGAAAAACGCTATGAACACGCCATACTTGGCGAAAAACGAGTCTATAGCCACAGCTCCTATTCGATCGAGAATTTCAAATGGATTAATAAATCAAGGTTCGAGCTTTCCTCACCTCACCGATTCTCGCTTTTGAAATAACAACTTCGCACCTCCTTCTTCAAATTCATCACCCGCATAGTAGCTCGAATAAATTTTTAACTTTATCGATTAAAGTCGATTATACTCAGATATCATCACGCGGTACCTAGAGTTTTCATCTCCATCTCTATTATTTGTAAATTATACGAAATGAGTCTTTGATAATATCGACTCAGATTTGATACGATCTTCACTCAACACGCCGCCACCACGCTCGCTTCCCAGATGGCATGGTCGTAACATACGCAATAAATGAGTCTCCTCTCGAAGTTCTTCAAGCTCTTCCCACATTCCTCGCTTCCATTCAATTTTGTATCTCTACGAAGTCACCATAAGAATGGAATAGCGATTCGAGAATATCCTTCAACGAATCTCCGATAATAACCAACTAAGCTTGTAAAGCTACGATTTTTCGACATCGACTTAGGTTGTTCTCAACTCGCGACTCATATCCCAACCTCGATAAGACGCTACAATGACACCTATCAGCTTTACTATCGCATCGAATATGGTGTCCCCTACTTGAGAGTCCGCTTTCAGCATTCCACAAAGGAAGTCACCAGATAAAGGCTCAAACCAAATTTATAGTTGAATTTTTAACTCCTCAAGTTCAATAGAGCCATTCGATATGAGATTTTAGAAATGAGTTTTGACCGTTCAAAGTCGATACAAAATTTAATATCACTGGGAGTAAACCAAGAAATTCTTCAGAAATATACGCCAGAAAAATCAATAACAACAGAATATTATTCAAATCGACGTGTCTTTATTCAAATCCATAACACGGACTAAGAAAACTCGACATCCGTAATAAACGAACGACTTCATGGCTTGATATGAAAATGTTTGACTACAATGGTTTGATTGTTTGAATTCAATAATGTGTCGCTTAGAATATGAAAACTAACAACCTTACGAAAAGTAATCAATTTCATGACATTTATGAGTAGTTAACCTTAAAATCACATCAAAAGCAAATATCTCTATGTAATAAGGTTAATGTGTAATGTGATAAAGCCAACCCGAATCAAGCAAGATTTCTAAACAACTGATGTGTAATGAAAGTTTCTCCCAACTGAGTTCTCCATAAATAAAGTCAAAGTCTAATTTCTCCGTAGTCAAGTTCAAACGCTGAGCGCAAGCAAGAGAGAGATAAAAGAACCCAGGTAGAACCCAGATTCAAGAAGGTAAGGTAGATTTCGTAAGGAAAGGTCGTTGATGTTTAATAAAACTTGTAATCTAACAAAGAACTCTCAAAGTATCTAAATACTCACAAAATACGCCAATAATATAGAGAGAGAAGAGAGAAAACTTTGTTTCGTGTGATTTTCAATTCTAACTTAGCCTCTATTTATAGAAAATGTTAAATTACCAAGCAGCATTTCGACCAAGCACTTCCATGGCTTTACCTCGCTACTATTGCCACCCACCACATTTGAAATAAAATTCAAATACATTTTTTCACCAACCACAAGTGGGGCCCACTCAATTCTAGAATTTTCCACCAAAATCAATTATAAACCTAATTTCCTAATCCGGACACCTCTTAAAATTCACAACAAATCATTCGTGTATTTTTAATCTGCTCAAAATTTGTGGACATATACTCAACTTATGATGTATAACATACCCAAAAATTACCATTAATCCAACTACGATTAAAAATTATAACCCCGCAATATATCTCAAAACCCCGATTTAATTTTTTAATACCTCCAATCCGATAAAATACCGATAAAACACCTCAACATTAATTCCTTCATTAATAACCACATAAATAAATCCATCATTTATATTCATATAAAATAAATATTTCCTTATCATATGAATCAATAATTAATTATTCACAAATAATATTACGTAATCACATTTATGACAACCAGCCGCTCCTCAGAAAGAGGGCTTTCCAATAAGATCTCTCCTATCGGGCGCCGCAATTAGTGTGACCAAACCTCTCTTAGATGTAACTTTCTAGACATTGCCAATAATGGTATCTAATAATATTATTCAAATAATATGAATTATTGATCCGATAATGGAAATATCAGGCAAAATGACAATTATCAAACAACAATAATATAAAATATCAACGCAACAATTATCAATCAATAAAATAAAATATCGAATAAGAATTCACCGTGAAAATTATCGAGTAGTGCCTTCTCACGTAAGGATCAATAATTCAATAATACTCGTAATACCGTAGGTGCTAATCGCGCAACCACGCCAGACATCAGATTTTAACCAACGGTATTCCAACAAATTTTAATCTGCAATAACTACGCCAAGTATTTATAACCACCCAAACTTTGTCATTTTTTTCTCATCCAATCGCTTCAAGCATGGGTTTCTCACACACGGTCACCATAAAGCATTTAATATTCCCCGACAAAGATTTAATATTCCACGACCAAACGAATATTCCCCGTCAAAAATGAATATTTTATAACCACTTGCTTATTTTGAAATATTTATGATTTAACCCTTAACTATCCACATTAATCAAATCAACCCTTACTATTTCAAAATAATAAATAAAGGAAATTCTTTTATTTAAAAAAATTTTGGGGTCTTACAACCTCCCTCCTTATGAAATTTCGCCCCTCGAAATCGGACGACGCACTGGTGTGTGTTTCAAAAGATGAGGATACTCGCTTTCATTTCCGCTTCCAATTCCCAAAATATTTCCTCTATAAAGATGATTCCTCCACAAAACTTTAACTTGTGGTATGACCTTTTCACAGAGGTAGGACATGCTCCTTCCTATCCAAAATCTCGACAGTACCTCCTCACACGCTAAGTCTTCTACTATCTCGTCCCAAGCTCTAACTCAATAACGTGGTTCGGTCTTTCACATATTTACTTAAGCATGTAGCATGTGAAACACATTATGAACACGAGACATACTTGGAGGTAACGCAAGTCTATAGGCTACATTTCCTACTCTCCTACAAGAATTTGAAATGGACCGATAAATCGTGGATCGAGTTTCCTCTCTTCCCAAATCTTGTAACTCCCTTCCACGGAGCAACTCGCAATAATACACGATCCCCTACACTAAATTCCACGCCCTTTCGATGAAGATCCGCATAACTCTTTTGGTCGATCTTGTGCCGCTTGTATACGCTTGTTTAATCATTTGATCTTTTCGTAGTCATATCGCATTAACTCTAGTCCCAACAATGTTGCTTCACCCACCTCATCCCAACATATCGAGAACGACATTTCATCCATATAATGCTTCAATGGAACCATGCCTATATTTGTTTAATAACTATTGTTGTATGAGAATTCCACCAATGGCAAGTACTCTATCCCAACTTCCTTTGAAATCTAGGACACATAGTTTTAATATATCTTCAAGAGTTCGAGTAGTCCTTTCTCGATTGCCCATCCGCTTCGAGGATGGTATGCCAAATCAATCAGAATTGCGCCTATAGCTTTCTAACCCAAAATCATGAAGTGAATCTGGGTCACGATCTAAAACTATGGATACTCGCATGCCATGCAATCTCACAATCGCATTTACGCATATACGAGAAAGACGCTCAAGGGAATAAGTCTCTCGACGGTAGAAGAAATGAGCAGACTTTGGTTAATCTATCAACAATAACCCAAATAGCATTGATGCCTTGAGAAACCGTAGGAAGACCCGTAACGAAATCCATGGTAATGTGTTCCCACTTCCATTCCTAATCTCAAGTGGTTGCAACGACCTCAGTACTAGATGATCCGCTTTACACGCCGACATCGCTAAACACATCGAGATAAACTTTGCAATCTCTCTCTTCATATTGTTCCACCAAAATGTATGTCAAGATTATGATACATTTTAGTATTTCCAGTGATGGATTGCAAATGGCGATTGTGTGCCTCCATCATAATCTTGTACTTCAAATCGTAGTCGTTAGAACACAAAGTCTCGAGTGGACTCAAGTATTCCTTCTTCATCAATTCTCGCTTCGAATAACTCCTTCAGATTTCTTCTTCATACGATCACCCGGCCTGCGGGCTCGAGCAACCTTAACTTTTTCTATTAAAGTCATTTTCTATGCGATACTTGACATCATCGCACTCGCTCTCGCGATATGATCTTCTACTCAACGCTGCCGCCACTACGCTCGCTTTTCCAAGATGGTACGGTTAAATATGTGTAAATGAGTCTCCTCGAGCTCTTCGAAAATCTTCTCGCATTCCTCGCTTCCATACGAATTTTGTATCTTTCGAGTCACCAAGGTTAATCTGAGTAGCGATTCAAGAAAATCCTTCCACGAATCTCCGATAATAACCAACTAAGCCTAAAAGCTACGATTTCGACATCGACTTAGGTTGCTTCAACTGCGACTCATATCCCAATCTTGGATAAAGACGTCACAATGACACCTTATCGCTTTACTATCGCATCTAATATGACGCCCCCCTATAGAGAGTCTCGCTTAGTGAATTCCACAAAGGAAGTCACAAGATAAAGGCTCGGTACCAAATTTATAGTTGAATTTTAACTCCTCAAGTTCAATAGAGCCATTCTATATGAGATTTTAGAAATGAGTTTTGTACCGGTTCAAAGTCGATACAAAATTTAATATCGCTTTGGGAGTAAGCCAAGAAATTCTTCAGAAATACGTCAGAAAAATCAATAACAACAGAATATTATTCAAATCGACGTGTTTTTATTCAAATCCATAATACGGACTAAGAAAACTTGACATCCGTAATAAACGAATGACTTCATGGCTTGATATGAAAATGTTTGATTATAATGGTTTGATTGCTTGAATTCAAATAACAGTGTTGCTTAGAATATGAAAACTAACAACCTTACAAAAGCAATCAATTTGGTATGATGAGTAGTTAACCTTAAAATCACATCAAAAGCAAATATCTCTATAGAAATAAGGTTAATGTGTAATGTGATAAAGGCCAACCTCAATCAAACAAGATTTCTAAACAACAGATGTAATGAAAGTTTCTCCTAACGGAGTCTCCATAACAGTCAAAGTCTAATTTCTCCGTAGTCAAGTTCAAACGCCGAGCGCAAGCAAGAGAGATAAAAGAATGGGTAGAACCCAGATTCAGTAAGGTATAAACTTCGCAAGAATTTATAATTAACTAACCCGCTAACTTCGTCGTTCTCTCGTATTTTGACCCCACGACAAACGCCTTCCAGAATCGCTGACTTTCGACTTTCTCGGGACATCCTTTGAGTCACCGCCTCACCAAGACTAGGTTTCGATATCGCATAATCTCGAAAGCGATATGTCCTTCTTTTCCACAATTATAGCATACCTTAAACTGCTAGGGCGCTTGGATGATATGTCCCTCTTCCCAAGATTTGTAACATACGAATCGATGGTCTTTCTCCTCCCTTAAAACCAGGCCACATCGGGCACCGACGCCTTTCACATGGTCGCTGTTAAATCTCCTTTTTAAAATCTCCTCCCAACTCGCTTCTTCTATTTTCATGGCCACGATTACCACCAGAGTGGTTACCGCTTTGTCCGTATTCTTCTTTTCTCCACCGTTATCGCTATTCTCGATGATCGCTATCTTTGGTATGATCCTCGTTATGGTCCCTGGCTGAACGTATCAAGTATCTCGCCTAACAATCGAGCCCCGCTGACAACATCCGGTCAGAGAGAAAATTTACGAGAAATGAGATATCGACGTATGCCGTGTTTCAAACCTCTAAGAAACATCCGCATATACGCTCCTCATTCTCCACCAAATGAGGTGCAACCTAGATAACTCCGCTTAACTTCGCCAGATCGGGACACCGCCATGTTATTCTCGCTTCTAGTCTAATAAACTCCACTTCCTTCATACGACGTAATACTTTCGTGGAGTACTTGTTATCGAACTGCTTCAAACGCCTCCCACGATACGCCGAAAGGCAAATGATGGGTACGCTTCACGTATTCCCACCAAGAATCCGCCGCGCCACTAACATAAAGGTGGCGAATGGAACCTTCGTTCCTCCGCGCATCCCAAGACATCGAATATCTTGCAATTTGTTTGACCCATGTTTCCGCCACGAATCGGATCTCGCTTTCCCTTAAATTCGTGGTCCCAACTTCGAATCGCTTTGTGACCACCCGTGAATTTCTATCATTTCCTCCTATATTTTGAACACGAGTCTCCTCGTCGATTTTGCATGAACTGCAAAAAACTTCTAAACATCCCTCGCTCATCATCCGCCAGCTGGTGTTGTTCACAGAGGTACATTGCCACCAAGTTGACGCTCTCCTCGCTGGAAAGTACAGTATCTCCACTCGGCCTCATTTACTCCATCATTAATATTCTCAATGACATTCTCAAATACCGCTATAAAATAAGGGGTTAATTAAGGAAATCAATATATCACATAATATCCCTATATACTCGACCAACTAACAAATAAGCTTAGGTAGACACACTAGCAAGGATTTACTCTGCCCTCCTCCTAGTTCTATTCCCCGATCTCCGCCAGAGATCATATCCCTAAGCTCGATATTAATCACGACGACCCCAAAATAGGTCCATTCCATCCAACCCATTCTCGAGTCGCCAAATACATGGTACGTAAACAACTACAACTTTATTATCACAACAATAAAATCTGTGAGTTTAAATACAAATATTATCTTCTGCATAATATTTATACTCAAATAAATCCTCATCACATTTATCGATACATTATTTTACAATAATGGTGAGGACTACTAAACAACTCTCTCTAAACCTTCATTCCATACCCGACTAAGACTCGCTACATTCTCGCCTCCCGAGAAGAAAAATGGAACAACAAGGACAAGGGTGAGCTCAACTAGCCCAAGAAAGAATGTTATGACTAAGATAATATACAACAAATTATCGTTAGTCTCCAACAGGAAAAATCTGATGTAATACAAGAGACAACAAGTTTCGATCAATATTCGCAGCTGGAAATAATAATTCATGTAAGAGTTACGTAGAGAATGAAATCTACTATAATCTATGAATTCAACAAATTCATCATCAATATTTTATCCTCGTAACATCAATCAATATTCTTCTCAAATCAAATATTCATCTTTGCACTACAGCCAAAGATATTCATCAATCGGCACATGTTCATCTCAACACTGCTCATCTTTGCACTAAAGGCCAAAGATATTCATCAATCTACCATTATGTTCATCTCAACACTGCTCATCTTTGCACTATGTGCCAAAGATATTCTTCAGAAATCATTCATCTTTGCACTACAGCCAAAGATATTCAATAATATCATCATTTAAGACCGAGGATGATGAAAATATTTTTAAAGAACGAATCCAAAGGAAACAAAATGACAAGGATTATGATTAAGGATTCGTACTTTGTTTTATCCATGTCCAACAATACCTCAAAAATAATCACAAAGGTGTGAATCAAAACACGGATACAATCAAAGCTAGTATCCGTATTAGATATTTTATTTAAAAGAAAAATTTTCATTTTTCTATGAATAAAGGCCGATTCGTGTGAATAAGGTCGATATCGTGAATAAAGGCCAGATACGTGAATAAGAATCTCGACACCAAAAGATAGAAATTCCACAAAAAACATCTTCACGCTTCATTTAATAAGACTCGTGAATAAGAATCAGAATAAGAACTCATGAAATAAGTAACTCGTGAATAAGAACTCATGAATAAGAACCTCGATATGAAAAAGTTCCAAATTTGATAAAAAAAATTCCAACTAATATTTCAAAGATAATGATATCAAGAAATAATATCATTACGAAAAAAATAATATCCCTTACCTCAAAGAATCAAGATTTCTAAGGAAAGGTCAAGTGATGTCAATAAAACTTGTACCGAATAAAGAACTCTCAAAGTATCTAAATACTCACAAAATACGCCAATAATATAGAGAGAGAAAGAGAAAACTTTGTTTCGTGTGATTTTCAATTCTAACTTAAATTTCTATTTATAGGAAAATGTTAGCCCACCAAGGCACTTTGACCAAGCACCGATGGCTTTACTCGCTACTATTGCCACCCACCACATTTGAAATAAAATTCAAGCACATTTTTCACCAACCACAAGTGGGGCCCACTCAATTCTAGAATTTTCCACCAAAATCAATTATAAACCTAATTTCCTAATCCACACCTCTTAAAATTCACAACAAATCATTCGTGTATTTTTAACGTCGCTCAAAATTTGTGGACATATATCAACTTATGTATGTATAACATACCCAAAAATTACTATTAATCCAAATCTACGATTAAAAATTATAACCCCGCAATATATCTCAAAAACCCGATTTAATTTTTTAATACCTCCAACCGATAAAATAATCGATAAAACACCTCAACATTAATTCCTTCATTAATAACCACATAAATAAATCCATCATTTATATTCATATAAAATAAATATTTCTTTATCATATGAATCAATAATTAATTATTCACAAATAATATTACGTAATCACATTTATGACAACCAGCCGCTCCCTCAGAGCAGGGGCTTTCCAATAAGGATCTCTCTCATCTGGCGCCGCAATTAAGTGACCAAACCTCTCCTGATGTAACTTTCTAGACATTGCCAATAATGGTATCTAATAATATTATTCAAATAATATGAATTATTGATCCGATAATGGGAAATATCAGCAAGGACAATTATCAAACAACAATAATATAAAATATCAACGCAAAGAATTATCAATCAATAAAATAAAATATCAATAAGAATTACCGTGGAAAATTATCGAGTAAAGGCCTTCACGTAAGGATCAATAATTCAACAATACTGCGGTAATACCGCAGTGCCATCGCAACCACCACGCCAGACATCAGATTTTAACCACCGCATTCCAATGCCTTTTAATTCAGAATAACTACGCCTGTTATTTATAACCACCCAAACTTTGCTCGCTTTCCTCATCCAATCGCTTTCACATATGGGCCCACACATGGTCAAGGCTTGTCAGCATTTAATATTCTCTTACGCATTTAATATTCCACTTCACCAAACGAATATTCCCCAATAAAAATGAATATTTTATAACCACTTGCTTATTTTGAAATATTTATGATTTAACCCTTTAACTATCCACATTAATCAAATCAACCCTTACTATTTCAAAATAATAAATAAAGGAAATTCCTTTTTATTTAAAAAATTTTGGGGTCTTACAATTTAATGATATGTCCTCTTTCCCGCATTTAACAATATACGACCGGTGGTCTTTCTCTCCCCTCGAAACCGCTTACTATCAATACCGACGCCTTCATACGGTCGTTGTTGAATCTCCTCTTTTTAAAATCTCCTCCCACTCGCTTTTTCTATTTTCATGGCCACGATTACCACCGTAGTGGTTACCGCCTTTGTCATATTCTTCTTTCTCCACCGGTTATCGTTATTCGATGACTGCCATCTTCTTATAATCCTCGGTTATGGTCCTCATTGAACGCATTTCGTTATCTCGCTTCTAACAATCGAGCCTCGCTGACAACATCCTAATAGAGAGAAAATTTATGAGAAATGAGATATCGACGACGCCGTTTTCAAACCTCTCGTAAACATCCGCTACATATCGCTCCTCATTTTCCACCAAATGAGGTGCAAACTCGATAACTCCGCTAACTTCGCCTCAGACCGACACCGCCATGTTATTCTCGCCCAGCCTAATAAACTCCACTTCCTTCATACGACGAATACTTTCGTGGAAGTATTGTCATATCGAATCAAGTTCAAACGCCTCCTACGACATACGCCGAGTCTGCGGTACCGGATGGGTACGCTTCACGTATTCCCACCAAAGAATCATCCTTCGCTACTTTAACATAAAAGTAAAGTGAATGGAACTTTATGTTCTCCGTGCATCCCAAGACATCGAATATCTTGGTAATTTGTTTGACCCACTTCCTCCTTTTAATCGGATACTGCTTTTCCCAGCACTCGTGGTCCCAACTTTTTTGAATCGCCAGGTCGTGACCACCCGTGAATTGCTATCATTTCCTCCTCAGATTTTGAACACGAGTCTCCCTCGTCTCGATTTTGCATGAACTACAAAAAAGCTTCTAAACATCCCCTCGCTCATCATCTCGCTTCAATGGTGTTGTTCACAGGAGGTACATTACCACTGTCAGATGTTCTCCTTGTTGGTAAAGACAGCATCTCCACGGCCTCATTTACTCCAATCGTTAATATTCTCAATGACATTCTCAAATCTTGTCATAAAACAAGGGTTAATTAAGGAAATCAATATATCACATAATATTCCTATATACTAACCAACTAACAAATAAGCTAGGTAGGACACACTAAAGCAAGGATTTACTCTGCCTCCCTCCTAGTTTTATTCCCCGATCTCCGCCGTAGATCATATCCCTAAGCTCGATATCAAACCGCGACGCCCCCAAAATAGGTTCATTCCATCCAACCCATTCTCGAAAGTCGCCAAATACATGGTACGTAAATAACTACAACTTTATTAATACATTTGTCGCGTGCAAAATACGCACAACATATATATATCGTGAGTTTAAATACAATTATTGTCTTCTGTATAATATCCACACGCAAATAAATCCCCATCATAATTATTGATACATTATTTTACAAAATGGTGAGGACTACTAAACAACTCTCTACCAGAACCTTCATTCCATACCCCGACTAAGACTACTACATTCTCACCTCCCCGAGAAGAAAATGGAACAAAAAGGAAAATAGTGAGCTCAACTAGCCCAAAGAAAAGAATATTATGACTAAGATAATATACAACAAATTATCGTTAGTCTTCAACAGGAAAAAATCTAATAGAATACAATAGACAAACCAGCTTTTAAAACAATCTTCGATGAAATAATAATTCATTAGAAGAGTTAAGTAGAATGCAAACTACTATCTTCTATATATGAATTTAAAAGTTCATCATCGATATTTTATCCCTATAACATCAATCAATATATATCCGAATAAAATATTCATCTTTGCACTACAGCCAAAGATATTCATCACCGGTCATGTTCATCTAAACACTGCTCATCTTTGCACTACGCCAAAAGATATTAATCACCGGGTCATGTTCATCTCAACACTGCTCATCTTTGCACTACGGCCAAAGATATTCATCAAGAAATCATTCATCCTCGCACTACAGTCAAGATATTCAAAGAATATCATCATTTAGACCGAGGATGATGAAAAATATTTTAAAGGAAACGAATCCAAAGGAAACAAAATGACAAGGATTAAGGATTCAGATTTTAAACAATCCAAGTTCAAAAATACTTCATAAGTAATCGAGTGGAGTAAAATTCAAGAATGATCAAAACATGGATACAATCAAAGCTAGTATCCGTAATAGATATTTTGGACAAAAAGAAGAAATTTTATTTTTCTATGAATAAAGGTCGTATTCGTGAATAAATGTCGATACGTGAATAGTGCCAGTATCGTGAATAAGAACTCTCACACCAAAAGATAGAAATTTCCCAAAAAACATCATCACGCCGTGAATAAGATTGCGTGAATAGTAACTCGTGAATAAGAACTCGTGAATAAGAACTCATGAATAAGAATCTCGACATGAAAAAAGTTCCAAATTTGATAAAATTTCCAACCAATATTTCGGCATAATGATATTGAAGAAATAATATCATTTTCGAATAAAATAACATCCCTTACCTCGAAAGACAATACTTCTAAATAAAACACCTGGATATCAAGCATGACTAAATCAGACCAGATAAAGAACACTCAAAGTATACTCAAAATACTCACAAGAATACGCCGATAATATAGAGAAAAAACTTAAGTTTCGGTGTGATTTTCAATTTTAACCTAAGACCCTATTTATAGAAAAGTGCTTAACAACAAAAAGAGAAAATTTAATAAATTAATATTATAATTTTTCCACAACTTCATACGCATTACCAACAATCTGAATTCAGCCTCCTAATCACATGTTAAATGAGTTTCAAAATGAAAAAACGCTTTTGTAATTAAAATATTTTAAACTTCCAAAAATCAATTATTTCAACTTCTAACTTCAATAATTCATAATAAATAGCTCTTTTATCGTAAAATTTGAATCTCGCGATTTTTATAAGAAATTCAATTTCTACAACTTTTCGTAAGAAAGTTTTTCCAAATTCCAAATGAAATTGACCAAAATCCACAAACTCAAGCGATTTTACGTGCTATAATAAAATTTCTACCAATAATTGTGTCCACCAACACACAAAATATGTGTTAAACATTTAATGCCATAAAATACTCTTCCTCCTCAGATACTCATATATCCCACATTCATTATAAAGATATCACCGTTAATATATTATTAAAATAATATATTTAAATGAATTATTTTATCGAAAAAAGATAAAATATTAATTTTCAACAATTGTCATTTTAAAATTTTCACCATCTATATCCACATAAAATTAATATTTTCCTCATCATATAAATCAATAATTAATTATTCACAAATAATATTATAGAATCACAAGATCGGGCAACTGGCCGCTCCGGTGAAAGAGGGGCTTTCCAATAAAGATTTCTCCTTACTCTGCAAGTAATTAGGTGACCAAACCTCTCCTTAGATGTAATTTTTAGACATTGCCAATAATGTTTTCTAATAATATTATTCGTAGATAATATGAATTATTGCTTCGATAATGGAAAATACTGTAAATGATAATTTATTGAAACAACAAGAACATAAAATATCAATGCAAAGAATTATTGAATCAATAAAATAAAATATCGAATAAGAATTATCGTAACAATTATTGAGTAGTGCCTTCTTACGTAAGAATCAATAATTGGTGCAATACCGCAGTGTCTTCTTGCTCAACAACGCCAGATAGTGTGTTTTAACCACCGGTATTCCAACAAGATAATTAGTGAATAACTACGCCGTTATTTATAAACAACTTATATTTGTCCTTTTCTTCATCCAATCGCTTTCCGTTATGGGGCCCACAAAAGATCAAGGCCATCGCATTTAATATTCCCCGACAAGATTAATATTCCAATGCACCAAACGAATATTCTCCTCGACAATAATGAATATTTTATAACCACTTGCTTATTCAAATATTTACAGATTTTACCCATAACTATCCACATTAATCAAATCAACCCTTACTATTTCAAAATAATAAATAGAGGAAAATAAATTTCATTTATTAATAATTTGGGGTCTTATATCGCTCGTTCACCGTTAACTATGGTTGAAAAGTTTTATCATCTACCATATGTTCTAAATCTCGATTTATTACTGTTGAAGGCTATTGATAATTTATTTATCTTTAGTCATGATATTCTTTATCGAGCTAGTTGTTTCACCCTTTGCTTCACAATTCCTTTCAGAAATAAAAGTGTAGCCGGGACAAGCGAGGAATAACAGGGAATAAAAAGCGGTGGTCTATAGATGTCGAGGTGAGTGAATTTAACTTGGAAGGGTGTTTTGCCACTTTATCATACAAGATGTCTAATGACATACAACTCAAGTGTCATCATAAGACGAGGTTGTGCTCATCCACTTGTTGAGTATATTTACAAGCACTACCTATATAATCTTGGTGTTTGTTTGGAGTATAATACCCAATTAGACACAAAGGAGATAATGATATGTTAAGAGAAGACTCACCATTGGGAAGAATATGATAGTAATCTTCTCGCTTTTTCTTTTTGGGGTCTATTAGGTCAACCAAGGATAATTACAGCGACCATATGATATCTATCATAACCTGTACGCATGGCCTCCCATGTACGAAGGTTTCTCTTGAAGACTTCCCAAAGGTTTTAATTTCTAAAACAGCTGACTGTACCTTTATGTAAGGTGTCATGGTGACGTCTTATCCAAGTTGGTGTCCAGAGTCACAGCTTGGTATATTTTAGTATCAAAACTCACAACATATGTGTTGTTGTATTTTGCACAACAATTGTTGTAATAAAGTTGTAGTTATTTTCTGTACTATGTATTCGGCGACTTCGCATAGGTTGGATGGAATGGACCTGCTTTGGGGGCGCCACAATCTAAGTGGTCTATAGATGTTGAGGTGAGGTGAATTTAACTTGGAAGGGTGTTTTGCCACTATCATACAAGATGTCTAATGACATACAACTCAAGTGTCATCATAAAACAAGGTTGTGCTTCATCCACTTTGAGTATATTTACAAGCACTACCTATATAATCTTGGTGTTTATTTGGAGTATAATACCCAATTAGACACAAGTGGAGATAATGATATGTTAAGAGAAGACTCACCATTAGGAAGAATATAATAGTAATCTTCTCGCTTTTCTCTTTGGGGTCTATTAGATCAACCAAGGATAATTCGCAATGACCATATGATATCTATTATAACCTGTACGCACGGCCTCCCGTGTATGAAGGTTTCTCGAGCACTTCCCAAAGGTTTTAATTTCTAAAACAGCTTTTTGGACCGTACCTTTATGTAAGGTGTCATGGTGACGTGTTATCCAAGTTGGTGTCCAGAGTCACGGTTGGTATATTTTAGTATCAAAACTCATAACATATGTGTTGTTGTATTTTGCAAGACAATTGTTGTAATAAAGTTGTAGTTATTTTCGTATCTATGTATTTGGCACTCGTAATAGGTTGGATGGAATGAAGCTGTTTTGGGGGCGTCACAGTTGGTATCAGAGCTTAGGGATATGGTCTCTCAAGCGGAGATCGTGAATAAAACTAGGAGGAGAGATGAGTAAATCCTTCATTAGTGTGTCCTACCTAAGCTTATTTGTTGGTCGTCATAATATCGGGATATTATGTGATATATTAATTTATTCAATTAACCCTTGTTTTGAAGTCGTATTCTAGAATGATATCTCAAATACGGGAGATGAGCAATGGAGAAATCATGATGACGAGAAAGATGGAATCGAAATGAAAGCAAGGTATTCTCAATTCTTTGAAATACTGTGTGCGTAAATTTCGAGGACGAAATTTCATAAGGAGGGAGATTGTAAGACCCCGAATTTTATGAAATAAAAGTATTCAATTTTTTCTTATAATTACTATTCAGTAAATGGTTAAATTGATAAAAGTTTAAAGTTATGGGTGAAATGTGCAAAATTTTCAAAATAAGCAAGTGGTTATAAACTACTCATTGTTGTCGGAGAATATTCGTTTGGTCGTGGAATATTCTTCCCGTCGGGGAATATTCATACGACGGCATAGTCTTTTGTGGGCCCCATAACGGAAAGCGATTGGATGAAGAAAACGACAAGTATAAGTTGTTTACAAATAACAACGTAGTTATTCACAATTATCTTGTTAGAATACCGGAATGGTTTAAAACACAAGAATACGCGTTGTTGCACGATGAAGACACGGTATTGCACCAATTATTGATTCTTACGTAAGAAGGCACTACTAATAATTATTACGAGAATTCTTGCTCAATATTTTATTTTGATTCAATAATTAACGCGTTGATATTTTATATTATTGTTGTTTTAATAATTATCACCGCATGATATTTTCTATTATCAAATCAATAATTCATATTATTTGAATAATATTTTAGATAGCATTATTGGCAATGTCTAGAAAGTTCGCATCTAAGGAGAGGTTTGGTCACCTAATTGCGGCAAGAAGGAGAAATTCTTATTGAAAGCCCCTTTCCAGGAACTGCTCGTTGTCAATATTATGATTACAATAATATTATTTGTGAATAATTAATTATTGATTTATATGATGAGGAAAATATTCATTTTATGTGGATATAGATGGAGAAAATTTTTAAAGTGATAAATATTTGAAAATTGATATTTTATCTTTTACGATAAAATAATATTTTATTATATTATTATAATATAATAATGGTGATATTTTTACAATGAATGTGGGATATATGAGTATATTAGGAGGAATAGTATTTTTGTTACAAAAGTTGTTTAAAACATGTTAAACATGTTGGTGGACCCATTTCTTGACTGAAATTTGATTATAGCCTTTAAAATCGTCCGTATGTGGATTTCGGTCAATTTCTGTTTGGAATTTGAAAAACCTTTCTTCTGAAAAGTTGTAGAGAATTGAATTTCCTATAAAAACTCGCGAGAATCAAATTTTCTAATAAAAGGGCTATTTATTATGAATTATTGAAGTTTCGGAATATTGGGTCTGAATTTATTTTGTTACAAAAATTATTTAAAACATGTTTTTTGTGGTTGGTGGGACCCACTTGTTGTTTAGCATGGCTGAATTCAGATCCTTGAATGTGTGCGTAGGAATTTATATATAATATATTATTATTATATTAAATTTTCTGCTTTGGTGTTCTAAGCAATTTCCTATAAATAGGGTGCTTAGGTTAGAATTGAAAATCACACCAGAAACTGAAGTTTTCTCTCTATTTCTCTCTCTATATTATCGAGTGTATTCTTGTGAGTATTTTGATATCTTGAGTGTTATACGGTGCAAGTTCGATTCGTTATTCCAAATGTAAATCTTTAACGCTTTTTGAGGTAAGGGATAGTAAGGGATTTTAAGGGAGATTATTTTATTCATAAATGATATTATTTCTTCAATATCATTATGCCGAAATATTGGTTTGAATTTTTTATCAAATTTGGAATTTTTCATGTCGGGGTTACTATTCATGAGTTACTATTCACGGGT
This sequence comes from Panax quinquefolius, assembly GCA_020205615.1. NCBI lineage: Eukaryota > Viridiplantae > Streptophyta > Magnoliopsida > Apiales > Araliaceae > Panax > Panax quinquefolius. The sequence goes on along the minus strand of JAINUW010000285.1, from coordinate 63,657 downwards.
ACTATTCACTATAAAATTGGTTTCTTTTTCTAACCAAATTATAGTTGATTTATGAATATTACTCTGGAAATTAAAACTATGTATTGATTATATTGATTTTATTATCATATATAACATTTTTATAACCCTGATGTTGAAATTTTCTTTCACTGGAATGTAAAGATGGGTAGATTATTGGTATAACCATGACTAGGGTTCTCTTTGGCCAGTAGTGAAAAGTTGAATTGTGACTGGTATGATCATGACCATTGAATTTATAATTGAATATCTTTAGCTTATAAGTGCAAAGGTGAATTGATCAACATGGTTATAATTATTGTTTATATAAATTCTGAAATGATTATATATTTCTTTGAGATATGAATATCTTTGGTCCATAGTACAAAGATGACATGTTGTTGAATATCTTTGGCCAGTAGTGCAAAGATGAACTGTTGATGAATATCTTTAGCCCGTAGTGCAAAGATGAATTTATCAGTATGATTATGAATAGGAACTGTGATTTGGTATAACCATGATCTTTGATGTTTCAGGTGATGAAAATTAACTTTGTCCTGGATGAGGAAAGAAATTTAGAACTACAATTATGATTATGAGTTATACACGTGATTGTGGGATGAAATTATTGATTAATGTTACGGTGGATAAAACATTGTTGATGGACTTTTAACATGGAGAAGATAATAGAATTTATAGTCTATTTGACTCTTCTAATGGATTGCTCGTTCCGCTGCAACTATGGTTGAAAAGTTTTATCATCTACCATATGTTCTAAATCTTTGATTTATTACTGTTGAAGGCTATTGATATTTTATTTATCTTTAGTCATGATATTCTTTACTGAGCTAGTTGTGCTCACCCTTTTGCTTCACAATTCCTTTCAGGTAATAAAAGTGTAGCTGGGACAAGCGGGGAATAACAGGGGAATAGAACGGTGGTCTATAGATGTTGAGGGTGAGGTGAATTTAACTTGAAAGGGTGTTTTGCCACTATCATACAAGATGTCTAATGACATACAACTCCATGTCATCATAAGACAGGGTTGTGCTCATCCACTTGCTGAGTATATTTACAAGCACTACCTATATAATCTTGGTGTTTGTTTGGAGTATAATACCCAATTAGACATAGTGGAGATAATGATATGTTAAGAGAAGACTAACCATTGGGAAGAATATGATAGTAATCTTCTCGTTTTTCTTTGGGATCTATTGGGTCAACCAAGGATAATTCTGTGACCATATGATATCTATCATAACCTAGACGCATGGCCTCCCTCCGTATGCGAAGGTTTCTTGAACACTTCCCAAAGGTTTTAATTTCTAAAATGGTTTTTTGCATACCTTTATATAAGGTGTCATGGTGACGTCTTATCCAAGTTGGTGTCCAGAGTCACAGCTTGGTATATTTTAGTATCAATACTCACAACATATGTGTTGTTGTATTTTACATTTACAATTGTTGTAATAAAGTTGTAGTTATTTTCATGCACATGTATTTGGCGACTCGTAATAGGTTGGATGGAATGGACCTGCTTTTTGGGGCGTCCACAAAGATAATGCAGAATAATTTATTGTTAGCCTTCAACAGTGTTAAACTGATAAAATATAATAACTATCAAGTTTAACTGCAGCGGAACAAGCAATCCATTAAAAGAGTCAAGTAGGGAATAAAATCTACTATCTTCTATGATTTAAAAGGTTTTTTCATCACTTTTATCGGCTGACTCAAACAATAAATAATCCACATCATCGAATCACCCCTGCACTACGGCCAAGGATATTCTTTAGTATCACGACCACGAATTATCCATGCACTACGACTTAAGATAATCATGTTTTCATCAACGGTCCCGATCACGCCATAAAAACAATTCATCTTTGCACTACTGACAAAGAGAATCCATAGCCATAATCATACCAAAAATCGTCCCATCAATGCACTCACGGGCCAACGAGGACTTTTTCCACATCATTTGTAACATTACGGTTATGATTATTATAAGAATAATCTCTCATCATAATCATACCAAGTCCATCTATACACTCTGATTACATACGTGACTTTCAACATAATATAAACATGAGGATGATGACAATGATATAAGAATTCAATAAAACAAGTTCAAGAATTAATTTATCCAGAACCGATAACGCGTTAATTGTCAACACGATCTCGCTTTGTAGAGTAAAAATTCATGAATGCTCGGAAGAATATTTCCATGAAAGATCTTTGGATGAAGCCTTGAAATATCAAGGCTATTCCACTAATTTCATAAAGTATAGAAGTCAAAGTTTTAACCAACCGAGTAAAATAAAGAATGGAATAACAAAAAATCACTATGCATGCGATAGACCGCATGCATAAAAGTTATTCCAATAGAATAATAAATAACGGAACCCGGTCCCATGAAACGCGCATGCATGAAGATATTCCAATGTAATAATAAAGAATGGAACCAGTCCCGTAAAACACACGGGCATGTGATATTCCGAATAATAATAAATAATGAAATAATGAAGAATTTCACCAAGTATTGGTAGCCCAGCATATATGAGTTATTCCAACATAATAATAAATAATGGAATAATAGAAGTTCTTTCATGAATATAAAAGAAATAATACCCTTACCGTAAAAAAACTGAATATAAGAGTAGGAAAGTAGCGTAATACTTTTCTATAGGTTTTCTTGTAATTCTCTCTCTAGAGTTTAAATTGAATTAAATAAGAAATAATGAAGGAATGAGCTTCATTTATAGGAAAATGGAATGAATAAGAACTTAATTCATGAACGGTCCTGATTTATTTACTATTAAACGGATGGTCCATATTGGTTTACTATTAAAACTTAAAACAACAATCCATACCGATTTACTTATTAAAACTTTAAACCAACGATCCATATTGATTTACTATTATAACTCCACCAATGTCCATATTGACTTACTATTATATCTTCAACCAACTATTCGAAAATTAACACATCTCCTCATGGAATAATATTATACCCAAATACCCGAATGCACAATACTAGAGTGAATAAGTAATCGGTGAATAAGAATCGTGAATAAGAACTCGTGAATAAGAACTCATGAATAGTAACTCGTGAATAAGAATCTCATGAATAGTTCTCTCGACACGAAAAGTGTCCCGAATACCCGATTGAACAATATATCATATTATGCAGATGATCATCGTAATAATAATTGAATCAATAATATGAGAGATATGATCGCAAAGAATTATCAGTAGCAATAATTGAGTATAACGAGTGACTTCTCACGTAAGCATCAATAATCAATACCGTGTGCTTCTTTATGCAACCACGCCAGATTCAGATTTCTTTTTAACACCGGGTGTTTCAACAGCTTAACTGTAAAACTTCCGCCAAGTTATTTTCATAAAAAGTTTTTTGTCGTTTTCTATCCGACAATAATTTTGTTGTGGGGTCCACTAATGATTGTCTGGTCGATACGGATATTCTCCCAAAAAAAGAATATTCCCCACCAATCAATATTATACAACCACTTGCTTACTTTTGCAAAATTTGTAAATATTACCCACAACTATAACATTACATCAAATCAACACCATAATATAAAAAAAAATATTTCAAAAAATTAAATCTTTATTCATAAAATCAGTCTCACAATCTCCCTCCACATTTATGCATACATTTATATATTAAATTATAATTATATATATTCATTGAATTTAAACATGTATTATTATAATTATATAATTTGTATTTTAGAACACTAACTTGATATCTAAATTACATTTAAAATGACCAATCAAATTAAATTGGATAACATCATATTGACGTGTTATATACTTATATTGATTGATACTAATTTCTTGAAAATAAAAACAAAAATTTACTCAAAATTACAAATTATTCCACTATGTTATTATTTAATCCACTTAACAAAAAGTCTTACTTGACTTTAAAATCTTAGATATATAAAATTAACAAAAAGTTACATGATTTTGATAAGCTAGTATATAAATTATTGTTTTAATATTTTTATTTAATATATTTTATTTTTAAAATTAATTTGCAAATTCTCAAATACAAAACTGATATGAATTCTGAAAACAACAAATATAATACTAATAATAGTAGTACTTTTTAGTCGGTCATTATAATTGATTGTACTAAAATTTAAAAAATAGTATATGTTTGAAATTTAGAAATTGATAATAAAAAAAATCAACATTTATCTTTAATTTTAAAAAAGAAAAGCTTAGAAAATTATTATTTCAAATATTAGAATAAATTTATATTATCATTTAAAAATTTAAATATCATAAATATTTTAATCAAGAAGGTCTGCTGCATTATGTTTACTGCAATGCTATTAAATGAGTCAAAGCAAGAGATTCTTTTACAGAAAGAGTGGGTTACGAAAGCAATGCCAATGCACATGGTCATGGACATGGATTTGTGTTTGTTCCCTCGGTACTACTACTAATAATTACTCCTATATACTCTTATTTTCACTTTTTCTTTACTCTATAAATCAATTTTTGGTATTTATATTAGGACCCAAACGCATAAATTAATATTCTATTTAAAAAATGTATTAAATTGATATTTGTACTTTAATATTTATGTGAAATCGTTAGATTTGACTAACGTACAGTGACAGAAAACTCTTAGTAGGCTAACAAATTCTACGTGAATAATGTTATTTATAATTTGGGGAATTGTTAAATCCACAACAAAAAATATTATTTTCACAACAAAAGTGTTGCTATAGAACCTATAGCAACGATTTTCACCGTCGCTATACATCTACAGCGACACTTTTGTTGTAAAATATCAAAAAGTGTTGTGGATTTAACAATTTCCTTATATTTGTGACCCACCATAAATCAAAGAGTCTTTCTACACGGATAGGAAAATTGGACAGAAAAATTAGATAGGTATAATAAAATCGATTTGTTCCCGCGAATACTTATTCTAAATCAAATATGGTGGGAAATCTCTCTCCTAATTACTGCACGTGACTCGTGTGAGGATAAAGGAGGCAACAACTGTTTCTCTTATTTTCATTCGATCTCATGAATCCCATATATAAATGTCATTATATACATAAGGATTTGTTAGCCTACTGAGATTTTTTTGTCTCGTCATGTTCGTTAATTAAATTTAACGATTTTACATAAATATTTAAATATAGCAGATTATAAATTTTTTCTAATATAAACACTAATTTAGTATTTATTTTTTTCAATTAAAGTACCAATTTATAAGTCAAATTTCAATACATATACAAGTTAATTTATCCCCTTTCTTTAACAATTACTATATTGTTATTTTATTTATCCTTCTATTTACTAGGTAGGATGAATATATTTAGTATTAAATATTCCTGCAAAAAGTGATACTAGTATTTAATTTTATTTTCATTTTACAGTATTGGCCCTCTATACCGTATAGTTGTCTTGAAGTTCGAAACATAAGTAAGCGTTGGCGAAACTGTAAACAAAATTTGAGGGTCAAAATTTGAGAAGACTACATTCTGGCCTGGGTCCAAACCGGCCTCACTTGCCAGTCTATTCAAACCTACACCTAAAATTATTTTCAAATTAAATAAAGAGCCTTGCTACCTGCCATCGACTTATAATTGCAAAGGTTATCCATATATGAGATTAGTAGGAGTTATAGAATAACCAGTTTATTATATATATATTTTTAAAAAATATCATTAATATTTACTCACGTAAACATTAACAAAATATATGTATATAAATGTAAGACCCCAAATTATTAATAAATAAAATTTATTTTCCTCTATTTATTATTTTGAAATAGTAAGGGTTGATTTGATTAATGTGGTTATTATGGGTAAAATCTTGCTAAATATTTTAAATAAGCGGTGGTTATAAAATATTCATTGTTGTTTTAATATTCGTTTGGTGCGTGGAATATACTTGTTGTCATTTTAATATTCGATAATGACTGCAGCAGCCATCTTTAATACCCTATATGTGAAAAGCGATTGGATGAAGAAACGACAAGTATAAGTTGTTTATAAATAACGGCGTGAGTGGTTACAGATTAACCTTGTTGGAATACTGGTTGGTTAAAACAGCGATGTCTGGCGTTGTTGCAAGACAAGATGACACCAGCGGTATTGCACTAATTATTGATTCTTACGTAAAAGCGCTACTTTCGATAATTGTTACGGTGAGTTCTTTCAAAGATTTTATATTATCGATTCAATAATTCTTTGCGTTGATATTTTATTGTTGTTTGATAATTGTCACTACACAATATTTTCCATTCTCAAAAGCGATAATTCATATTATCCGAATAATATTATTAAAAAACATTATTAGCGATGTTTAGAAAGTTACGTCTTCAGGAGAGGTTTGGTTACCTAATCAATTGCGTACCAGTAAGGAGAAATTTTTATTGGAAAGCCCTCTTTCCTTTAAGGGCGGCACGGGTTCCCAAGATCTTTGTGATTCTATAATATTATTTGTGAATAATTAATTATTGATTTATATGATGAGAAAATATTAATTTTATGTGGATATAGATGGAGAAAATTTTTAAAGTGACAATTGTTGAAAATCGATATTTTATCTTTTACCGATAATATAATATTTTATTATTTTATTATAATATGATAATGGGGATATTTTACTGATGAATGTGGGATATATGAGTATATGAGGAGGAATAGTATTTTTGTTGCAAAAGTTATTTAAAACATGTTAAACATGTTGGTGGACCCATTCTTGATCGAAATTTGATTATATAAACAGAAAATCGTCTGCTTATGGATTTTACAATTTACATTTGGAATTTTGAAAAACTTTCTTCTGCAAAGTTGTAGAGAATTGAATTTCCTATAAAACTTCGCAAGATTTGAATTTTCTGATAAAAGTGCTATTTATTATGAATTATTGAAGTTGTGAAGTTCCGAAATAATTGATTTTTGGAAGTTTTAAATTATTTTTAAAAGAAAAACGTTTTTTTATTTGGTTGGCTCCACTTGCACATGTTAGTGGATTATTTTAAATGTCTAGAGGTGGGCGTATGAATTTGGTTAATAAATATTAATATTTTATTAAATTTTCTACTTTGGTGTTCTAAGCATTTTCCTATAAATAGGGTGCTTAGGTTAGAATTGAAAATCACACCAGAAACTACAGATTTCTCTCTCGATATATTGAGCGTATTCTTGTGAAAGATTTTAGTACTTTGAATATTCTATATCGGTCTGCAAGTTCTTTCAAAGACTATATCCAATTATCTGGAGTCGGAAATCTTATCCTTTTTAGGTAAGAGATGTTATTTTATTCAAAAATGATATTATTTCTTCAATATCATTATCTTGAAATATTGGTTGGATTTTTTTATCAAATTTGGAACTTTTTAATGTCAAGTTCTTATTATTCATGAGTTCTTATTCACGAGTTACTATTCACGAGTCTTATTCACTTAAGCGTGATGATGTTTTTTGTAAATTTCTATCTTTTGGTGTCGAGATTCTTATTCACGATGATCTGACACTATTCACGATACTGAGACTTATTCACGAATCACAACACTATTCACGAAAAAATTAAATTTTCGTTTTTCGTCCAAGATATCTATTATGGATCTTAGTTTTGATTGTATCCACGATTTGATCGTTCTTAAATTTTACTCCACTTCTGGTTATTTATGAAGTATTTTTGAATCGGAAATTGTTTAAAGTCTGAATTCTTAATATTTGTTCTTTTGTTTCACTGGATTCGCTTTTCTTTAAAATATTTTTCATCATCCCTCATCCTAAATGATGATATAATTGAATATCTTTTGGCGCGTAGTGCAAAGATGAATGATTTCGATGAATATCTTTTGGCCAGTAGTCTGAAGATGAACAAGTGTTTAGATGAATATGGCCATTGATGAATATCTTTGGCGCGTAGTCTGAGATGAATATTTGATTCCAGGATATATATTGATTGATGTTACGGGATAAAAGATGATTGATGAACTTTTAAATTCATATACTCTGAGAAGATAGTAGTTTGCATTCTTTACTTAACTCTTCTAATGAATTATTATTTCACGCAAATATTGATTTAAAACTTTGTTGTCTATCAGTATTCTATTAGATTTTTCCTCATTGAAGACTAAAGATAATTTGTTTTATATTATCTTAGTCATAATGTTCTTTACTTGGGTTAGTTGAAATTTCACCCTTTTCTTTGTTCTATTTTTCTTCTCCGTGAGGCGAGAATGTAGCGAGTCTTAGTCGGGGTATGGAATGATGGTTACAGAAGTTGTTTTAGTAGTTCTCACCATTTTATAAAATAATGTATCAATAATTAAAATGAGGACTTATTTGAGTGTGGATATTATACAGATAGCAATATTTGTATTTAAACTCAATTTTGTTTTTATGTTGTATTAATAAAGTTGTAGATTATTTACATCTTATGTATTTTGACTTATTTCGAAATGGGTGTTGTATCGTGTTTTAAAGGCCACAATAAATATATATATATAATAAAATATAAATAATTTTGAATTTTTCATTCATCCTAATAAATCATCCTACTGCTTAAACTTTAAAAAATAAATCACACCATCCATATAGTATATATATATATATATATATATATATATATATATATATATATATATATATATATATAGTCCACTTCAAGATCTCACCCTTTATTTTTACATATTATTACGTTATCACTTTTAGCGACGAACTTGGCGATGGTTGGTTAAAATCATTTATATCGTAAAAATTATTATTCGAATTTTTTAACGACGAATAACATATAACGACGGATCGAATTGTCGCCCCAATTCGTCGCTAAAAGAGGTATGTAAATAAGACTATGCTTTCCATATATATATTAGTTTCCTTAAATAAAGAGAGAGAAAGATAGTCTGTCAATGGGGGTTGTATCATAATTAACCACCTATAAGAAAAATAGTGCAAATTATTAAAGAAAATGAAAGTAACAACACGTTAGATGAAACAAAGAATAATTAATATATAGAAAATGAAATTTGTAGGTGAAAAGAATAGATCATGTGAGGCTCAGATCAGTGTCAATGATTGAATAACAAGTCGATGCAATAAAATAATAGAAAGTGAAATAATAATAATAATAATAATAATAATAATAATAATAACTAGTTTGTCCATGAGGGATCCGTTTATCGTGATAAAAATTCTATGTGGACATAAAAATTAGATATAAATGTATTTAAATATTTAATTTTTATGTCTACCTAAAAGAGTTCATATCATAAAATTAATTTCATGATAAGTTAATCATGTAACCAATACAATATTAATACCCCGAAAGAGAGATCACCTCCCATCTGTTTGTTAATACTGTTTTAATTAATTGATCAAAATTAACTTTTTGTTACCGTCCGTGAAAAGAGAGAGTTTTGACCCTAGTGATTCAAAAAAAAAAAAGTCACAATTGTTTGGCTACGGTAACTGTCAATCATGTCTTGGTTTGGTGATTAAGTTCAAAATTTTGTTTCAAAATCTTTATATTTAAATATTCGTGAAATTTAGTTATTTTTTTATGAAAGTTTTGTAGGTTATTGTAATTTTTTTACTGTTAATACTTGTCTATTGATATTGTGAGTGCAATTGGGATAATTTATTATATTTGCATTTTATTTGAGACTTGAGAGAAAAAAGAGTTGAATATTAACCCCCACTCTTTTATTTTTTTTTACAACCTATACTATTATAATTCAAATCTAAGAATATATTTTATCCTAAGAACTTGAAGAAAATTTGGACCCAGTGGTAAAAGTCGAGGATTAGTTAGCGATTAGAATTGATAATTAGAGTTTTGATGGTTCGTAGTTTATTTTTTACTTTTTTTGATTTGGGCACTTTCTCTCTCTCGTTTTGTGGTTGAAGTCTTTAAATAAATATTGATGTATGAGATTTAGGGCTGAGACTTGATTGCTTGGGTATCTCTAATTAAAATAAATAAATTTGAGTGTGGTCAAAAATTGAGCGGGTAAAAAATTGAGTGGGATAAAAAAAAAATTTGAAGTGATTTCAAAAATTGAGTGTTGTTAATTGACCCCACATTTTAACCATAACTTCGCCATGGTACGCATACCCATGTTCTCTCTTAAACATGGAGTTTTAGTAAAAGATACTTTCTCCTCCTGCGATAAAAGTCCTTATTACTATTTTGAGTTGTCCCATGTTAAATGTCCACTTTCTTTTAATAACTAAATTTTTACACATTTTTTTCTATTATGCCCGTAACATTAAATATCTCATATTTTTCTTATTCTAATTCTCTCTCCATATTTAATGACATTATTATGGGCAATTTTGTTATTTTATTCCTCTTTTTAATATGCGTGAAAAATTCACCAAGACTTTTATCCTGGAACGGAAGGAGTAGATATTACGACTTTGAGTTCCACCATTTTATTTTATTTTGGTGATCAGAAGTTCAATAATTTGCATTACTCAGGTCATTAAAACATTTATCTAAAAAGAAAGGAAAAAATTAAGCTTTCAGGGATCAAATCTTTAATCATGATCAGAGGGCATGCTAAAATTAGTTGGTGCGTATGTTCATTAAGTGTGCATTTTTCCATGCTCGAATTTGGGGTGAGGCGCGCGCGGCGCAGGCCTCATGCCTCTGGCCTTCTTCTCTAGTGGCCTAGTGGGTGGCAATTGGTTACTTCTCTAATGATGATACAAGAAGTAATCAGTTTCATGTTTTAGTTTATATTTATTTAAAATACCCTCACGGTTTCAAATTATAAAATTATTACTGACTTTTAAAATTTTTTTAAACTCAAAATTTCGTGTGACTGAATTTCAAATATTTATCACTATTATTTTTGAATGATTATTCACTACTTAGTTATACATAAATACTTATGAGTGTTGGATAAACATATAAGTTTCTATGAATTTTGGGTTTCAAACACAAGTTAAATGACATCAATGCTAGGGGTGGTCAAATTTTTTGATTTTTCGGGTGTTAAGGTAAATCGAATCGGTTCGAACTAGTCCGTTCGGAATAGACCGGTTTTTATACCGATCCCGGTTAAATATTTTGATTATTCGATTTGTACCGAATCAATAGATTTACCTTCTCAGCCAACAAAAAGAGGGTGTAAATGAAAGATTACGAATTTTTAAACTATAGAACTTGGGATTCAGAAACAAAATCAAAACTTTCTTATTAAGGCAAACCTCCTAAATTCCCGAAATATCCTTTTTCACACCCCAAATTCCGCCCTTCAGTCTCTCTTGTATTAAGTTAAGATATTGACAAAGAATTAGCAGGCTTTAATAAGAAAGGAAGTAGGGCCTGTTCGAACTTGTTAGTTTAAATGACTAATAATTTAAAATATAAATTGACTTATAAGTTATTTTAAGTTGGGACTTATAATTAAAAGTGTTGGGTATCAATTTGACTTATAAATCAAAAATTAAGTTAAAACAAGTTATGAAGGTATTCGGCTCATAATGACTTATAAGTTAGAATAATGTAAAGATTACTAAAAAAGACATTAATAAAAAGAAGGACAAAATAGACATTACATTTGGTCAAACTAACTTATTTTAAAATGATTTATAAGTCATTTTAAAATAAGTTACAAATAGTTACTTATTTTTTTAGACTTAAAAATCTTATAAGTTAAAAAATAAGTAGCTACCAAATACCTTATAAGTTAGTTTGACCAACTTATAAGTCCTCCGGGCCAGCTGCTCCCCAATATTTACTAAAATCTTCCATAGCATATTTCGGTATTTCAATCTCTCATCTTGTCCAAAGATCTCTTCCCCTTGTCTCATCAAAATATCTGCAGTGCAGTCTCTTAATATTCCCAAAATATATATACATATACAATCATTCTTCTGTCAATCAGTTGTGGTAATACTCAATAATCAATCATATATTTTTAATTCTCTTTCCATATAAATACCCAGAAACAGAAAATAGCAACAGAATTACATATTTTGGCGAAGGAAACTGGAATTACTCCCTCCCTTCCTCTTGTATTACATGTCCTGTCTTTTAAGATAGCCATAGGGCGGGAGCCATCAACTCTCGTTATTATTTACTCCATATATATGATCAGAGCAATTCATTTATGTCCAAGTATATTTTTTATATATCTGAACGATTTGGGTCAAATGAGAGTATAAAATAATACAGTCCAACTGAATTATATTAGCCTTCCACAGACTTTATCAAATTATTATTAGGGTATTACATAGAATTTATGTCTAACCCTTGAGTGAATCCGGTAGGTAGGTAGAATAATTAATATAATTCCGACAGCAAACTAACGCCTTTACGATGAGAAATAGGCTTCTTTAGGGGCACCGGTATTGAACGTGTAACAAGAGGCAAGGAGACACCAATTAAACTAGTGATGAGAGTTGAGAAAATGCATGGCTAGCTATTATCTTGATGAGTGACAAGGCACGGTGCTGTTGAGAAGATGGAGATGAGCTTGAGGAGTTTAGTGGCAGTTGATTCTCATCTCAAAATCCTATCATCATCATCATATCACATTTCAACCCATTTTAAATATTTGAAAATGATAAATTTTATAATTAATAATACTTTTATAATTATATTGATATAAATTAAATAAATTTATATTAATTTTAAATTTGAATACGTTTGAAATTAATTTTTTAAAAATAAGTCAATATTAATTTTATTATTTGAAAATGAAGTTGTTAAAAAAATGTCAACATGTGTATGATTGATGAGTTGTCTACTTAAATGAAGGTGTGAAATGTCATTTTGCATATATAGGGAGCCATTTTTTGACTCTGGGAAGCAAAATCTTATATATGAGATTAAAATAGAGAGTCAAATAAGGATAAAAAAACTGTTAAATAATGAATTGTTGATAGAGAGTTAGTTGGAAAAATTGTTATCAATACTCTTAAAATTTAGTTATAGGAATGCATTTGATCCTATTGCCTATAGAGAGAACCTGGGATAAGAGGCAGGTTAGGAAATTTAAGCCAAACTTACCTTGTTCATGTAACGCCTTAGTTAATTCTGAAATATTTTGACTTCTACTAATTAGACTCGAATATGTGACATTATATAGTATAATGAGAAGACTCTACTACTAGACTATTACCTTTGGTCTGGTCTGATTTAAGAGAAAATAAGAGAATTATAAGAAAAACTTATATTTGTTATATGAGAATAATGATCATAAACAACTATGTACGTATATTTTATTTGTGCATAGACTGTCAAAATTACGTCGTTTTGACATATTTATTTTTGATTTTTGATTTGGGAGAGGAGAAGATGTTTTTTTGTAAAAAATATATGTCAAAACGACGTAGTTTTGAGAGAATGTGCACAATTAAAACATACACCGAGTGTCATATTACCTCAAGTTATATATATATATATATATATATATATATATATATATATATATATATATATAGGGAGATGATCCGTGGAAAGCGTTAGATATTAACACTATTTCAACTAACGCTAATCTAGCCGTCTAATATTAGAGTTAATGGCTGAGATGAATGTTAAGTATTAGAGGGAGTAGTGGCCAACAATAAATATTAAAATCCTTTCTCTTTGGTCAAGCTAGAGGAGTAGCGGCCACCAAAACGTCGACGTTTGATTGGTCGCTACTCCTAGCAACCAACGAAGAATGATTTTTAATTTAGCCTGTGCCGGCCCGGCTTGAGGGAGTAGGGCCAACAAATTTTTTTTTGGCTTAATTACATTATCCCCGATTATCCTCCCACATACTACTTATTAATCAAGAAATAAAATAATAAAAATTATTAGAAAACTATAAGGATAATCAATAATTATCTTTATACTTATCCTTATACTTATTAACATATTATCCATATACATACTACTTATTAATCAGTAAATAAAATAATAAAAAATTATAAGGATAATTATAAAGATAATCAGTAATTATCTACACGTTACTGTGAAAGTAGTTTTCAGGCAGATCAGAAGACAGATTAGGGTTTACCGAGATAGGAGGAGGTGAAACTTCCTATTGAAGGCCGAGTCGGCGTCGCTTTAGGGTCCTGGTGGATTTAAATCGATGATGGATTTGAAGTGGAAGCATCAGATGTCGAAGAGTCCAAATACTCTTCCTTTGACGACACGACCCTCTTCATTTTTCTTTTCTGTCGTGATGGTCCGGCAGTAGAGTAGGGAGGAACAGTGGTCTATTCCTCATCAGAATCGACAAGTGCTCGCTTGTGCGTACGAGTTCTCATAGTGATTTGAAGATTTCAGATAAAAAAAAAATATGAAGGTCAGAAAGAATCAGAGGATATTAAGAGAATGAAAATAAACAGAGTATATAAAAAGAAAGAAGGAGTGCATGTATTTTGACGTCTCCCAAGTTTTTACGTCTCCCAAGACTCCCAATCTGACTTGCCGTTCCAATTTTCAAAAATCATTATGAGATACATGTATTCGTGCGTCTCCCATTAAACCCTTCAGCCGTCCGGTCTATTCGATTTTCAAAAAAAATTATGATAGGCACCTTGATTCTAGCGTCCATTAATTAAGGAGATCAATAGGCAACCGTAAAGTGAGTACGCCGACGTCTCTCGACTGACTTGTCTTTTCGAATTTTGAAAAGTCATAATGAAACATATTTGGAATACCGTGTCCATGATTTTAGGAATTTTAATGTGCAGCCAAAAACTCATCATATTGAATATTCCAGATTTTAGCAGTTATATAATAGGATAGCATAACAATAAGCAAAAATAAAGGATATTAAGCAATACACATCCCAAGTTCTCTACGTAACATGCAAAATCTATCTTCACTCAAAGGTTTAGTAAAAATATATGTAATTTGATTTGCAGTTGGAATAAAAATTAATTTTATAAAACCTTTTGACACATTATCACGTAAAAAATGATGTCTCACTTCAATGTGTTTTGTATGTGAATGTAACACTGGATTTTTAGATATATCTATAACACTTGAATTATCACAATAAATAGGCACGCAATCATATAATATATCAAAATCACATAGAGTTTGTCGCATCCATAATATTTGAGAACATCAACTACCTGCAGCTAGGTATTCTCCCTCAGTAGTTGAAAGAGCCACTGAGGTTTGCTTTTTACTATGCCATAAAACGAGACTTTGTCCCAAGAAAGTACAAGCACCACTCGTACTTTTTCTATCAATTTGACACCCTGCATAGTCAGCATCTGAATAGCCAATTAGTTCAAAATGATTGGAAATTGGATAAAACAATCCTAAATTTATTGTACCACTTAAATATTTCAAAATTCTTTTAACAGCATTTAAGTGTGATTCTTTTGGTTTAGCTTGAAACCTTGCACATAGACAAACATTATACATTATATCGGGTTTAGAAGCAGTTAAATATAGTAAGCATCCAATCATACCTCGATATTTTGTTATATCTACATCAATACCTTTCTCGTCAGTGGTGAGTTTTATTGATGTGCTCATTGGTGTACCTTTCGAGTTAGATCCTTCAAAGCCAAATCTCTTGAGTAATTCTTTTGTGTATTTGGTTTGATGGATGTAAATTCCGTCTTTCGTTTGCTTGATTTGAAGTCCCAAAAAGTAGTTGAGTTCACCCATTAAGCTTATATCAAATTCTTTATGCATGCACTTGGAAAACCACTCACAAAGGAAATCATTAGTAGCACCAAATATTATATCATCTACATATATTTGAATAATAATAATATCGACATTTTTATGCTTAATAAATAATGTAGAATCTATCTTACCTCTAACAAACCCATTAGATAAGAGATACTTACTCAATCTTTTCGTACCAAGCCCTTGAGCTTGTTTGAAACCATAAAGAGCTTTCTTTAAGCTTGTACACATGATTAGGATACTTTTCCCCATTCAATCCAGGAGGCTGTTTGACGTATACTTCTTCATTGATGTATCCATTAAGAAACGCGCTTTTTACATCCATTTGATGAAGCTTGAACTTTTTGTAGCAAGCAAAAGCTAACAGAATTCGAATTGATTCCAGCCTTGTTACTGGTGCATAAGTTTCTTCATAGTCAATCCCCTCCTGTTGATTGTATCCTTGAGCTACCAATCTAGCTTTGTTACGAATGATCATCCCGTGCTCATCAAGTTTGTTCTTGAAGACCCATTTTGTACCAATGATGGAAACATCTTTTGGAGGAGACATTAGTTCCCACACTTGGCACCTCTCAAATTGTTGAAGTTCTTCTTGCATTGCCAATAGCCAGTTTTCATCAAGTATAACATCCTTTTCATTCTTTGGCTCAACCTGTGATAAAAATGCAGAGAATGCACAGTGATTTTGTAATCCCATTCGTGTGGTTATACCTTTATTGATATCTCCAATGATATTTTCTGGAGGATGATTCTTGATGTATCTAGCTATTCTTGGCATTTGGATATCATACATAACTTCCTCTTGATCATTAGACTCATTTTCAGCATCCTGCAAATCTTCAGGTTCATGTTCATGCTGATCATTCATTTCCGGTTGCTGAATTTGTTCATTCGGCCTACTGTTTTTGTTCATTTTGGTTTGCTGAAATGTTGACTATCTCCAAATTACCTGCATCATCTTCACTTTCTTTTGGAAGATCATTATTAGTCTCATTAAAAGTAATATGAACAGATTCTTCTACACATGACTTTTTAATTTTGAAGATGCGATACGCCTTACTATTTTGAGAATAACCAATAAATATACCTTCACATGACTTAGCATCAAATTTTCCAAAATTGTCACTTGTATTTAGAATGAAGCATTTAGAACCAAATATTTTGAAATAACTTATATTGGGAATTTTATTATTTAAAAGCTCATATGGTGTTTTCAAAATAATAGGACGAATGAGTACTCTATTTAAAACATAACACGATGTACTTATAGCCTCGGCCCAAAATTTCTTTGGAAGCTTACTTTCTTGTAATAGAGTTCTATCTGTCTCTTGTAGAGTCCTATTCTTCCTTTCCACCACCCCGTTTTGTTGAGGAGTCCTTGGTGCTGAGAATTCATGGCTAATACCTCTTTGATCACAAAAGGTTATAAAATCTTTTTGAAACTCAGTACCGTGGTCACTTCTAATTCTAATAAGTTTGAAACTATACTTTGTTTCAAGTTTTCTTATTAATCTTTCAAACTCTTTAAATGCTTCATCCTTAGTTCTCAAGAATAATACCCAAGTGTATTTAGAGAAAGCATCTACTATTACAAAAGCATAAAACTTACCATTTATACTAGAATGTCTTTCTGGTCCAAATAGATCAAGATGAAGTAGTTTTAAAGGAGAAGAGGTTGATACCATGTTCTTTGCCGTAAATGATGCTCTTACTTGCTTTCCGAGTTGACATGGAACACAAATTCCCTTCTTTTTATATTTGATTTTCGCTGACCTTTGACAAGATTTTTTTGAGGATAATTTCTTGATTAAGTCCATGTGAACATGTCCCATCCTCTTGTGCCACAAATTAGCCTCATCTTGTACAGATGCTGAGCACATAATTCTTCATCCTGCTTGCTTTCAAAGTCAATAGTATATATATTTCCTTCTCAGGTAACTAGAGTGATATTGTTAGTACCATGAGAAATAGTGCATTTTTCTTTGTCAAAACTAACTTGGTGTCCATTATCCATTAATTGACTGATACTAATAAGATTAAATTCAAGTCCATTAACAAGGTGTACATTATCAATGTTTACCTTACCATTTCCGATTTTACCTTTTCCGATTATCTCGCAGGTTCGATTATCTCCAAATATGACTGTACCATTTTTCTTCTTGATTTTTAGCTCCACGAACTTTGTTTTGTCACCAGTCATGTGACGAGAACACCCGTTATCAAGAATCCATTTTTGAGATGGAACTCTAGCTTTTAAGCATACCTGTCAAGAAAAGATAGTTCATCTTTTTGGTACCCATATTTTTTTGGGTCCATTTATGTTAGTAGCAAATAATTCACTCTTTTTAATCCATACCTTTTTAATCTTATTTCGTTTCTTAAAACAATTTATATCTAAATGACCTTTAATACCACAATGTTTGCAAGTTGTGAAAGGAGAGCAATAATTTAAACTAAAACGTGATTTTGAGTTTAACATTTTCATATTACTCTTTTTATTTATTGAATTAAAACCAATTCCTTGTCTTTCAAAACTAGGTCTTTGTTTTCCTAATATAACATTTGGATTTTCTTCACTTTGAACAAATTTAGCAAGAGATGATTTTAGTGAGTCTATTTCTTTTTGAAGTTTATCATTAGGACATGTTTTAATAGGAGATTTATCACTAAATGCATCAATACACACATCTCTCATTTTTAACTCATTAGTCAATTTTTGGACTTCATTATTTAAGAATTTTACCTTATTGAAAAGTATTTTATTAAAGTTGTCTAAATAACCAATCTTTGCAATCAAAACCTTTTCTTCTTGACATGTGGATTCCTTTTCAATTTCTTTCTTTTCATCTATTAGTGAATCTACTTCATCCATTAATGTATTAACTAATCCTTTTAAGCTTGCATTCTTTTCTCTTAACTTCTTATTTTCTTGTTCTAAAGAATTTAGTTCATTAGGAGATACCTGATTGGATTCACCTTCAACTCCCACGAAACATACTTGTGTTATCTCATCTTTAGCATCGATCTCCACTTCAGATTCTTCATCACTCCAAGTAATAAAGGCTTTGTTCTTCTTGTTGTCTTTGTAGTTAGTCTTCCCTTTATTCTTTAGTTGAAAACTGTGACGCCCCCAAAATTAGGTATACATCACCCATCTTGGGTAGTCAGATACATGGTACAGAATTTAAATACAACTTACTAATATAACTGTCGTGTACAATACGACATAAACTGTGAGTTTGAATACAAATAATGTCTACTAGATATTATACAAACTCAAAAGGAGTCCTCATTACAATTATTATCACACTATTTCACGGAATAGTGAGGACTACTAATGCTATCCTCCTGGACCATTACTCCGCTCCCCGACTCGTCCCAAATTATGTTCTCATTTCAAGAGAAGGCGATTGAAAGAAAGGGTGAGCTCAACTAGCCCAAAGAAGAAATATTATGACTAAGATAATGCGAATAAATTATCAATAGCCTTCAACATTGTTAAGCCGATAAAATATAATAAACAACAAGTTTAATCTGCGATGAACAAGCAATCCATTAAAAGAGTCAAGTAGAAAATAAAATCTACTATCTTTTATGATTTAAAAGGTTTTTCATCAACATTATATATTGAGACTCGACTTTAATAAATAATCCACATCATCGAATCACCCCCGCACTTTTCGACCAATGATATTCTTTAGTATCACGACCACAATTATTCCGCGCTACTGGGCGAGAATAGTTGTGTATTCATTAATGGTTATGATCATACCAACAATCGTCCATCAATGCACTACTGACCAATCGAGGACTTTTACCACATCATTTGTAACATTACGATTAATGATTACAACGAATAATCCTCAGTCATAATCATACCAAGTCCATCCATGCTTCTACAGAAAGCCATAGATGACTTTAAAAAAAAACATGAGGATGATGACAATGATATAAGAATTCAATAAAACAAGTTCAAGAATTAAGTTATTCAGGGAACTAATAACATCCAAACTGTCAACATGATCTTCGCTTTGTAGAGTAAAATTCAAGAATGATCGGAAGAATATTTCCATGAAAGATCTTTGGATGAAACGCAAATATCAAGGATATTCTACTAATTTCATGGAGTATAGAAGTCAAAGTTTTAACTAAATGGTTATAATAAAGAATGGAATAACAAAAGAAATCACCATGCATGCGATAGGCACGCAGAGCGAGTTATTCCAATGAGAATAATAAATAACGGAACCGAATCAATTGAAATTCACAAGCGAGGATGTTCCAATGAATAATAAAGATGGAACCCGGATCCGGTTGTAAAACACACGGATAGGATATTCCAAATGCGAGAATGATAAAAAGCGAAACTAGGTCCTGTAAAAAACA
This sequence comes from Panax quinquefolius, assembly GCA_020205615.1. NCBI lineage: Eukaryota > Viridiplantae > Streptophyta > Magnoliopsida > Apiales > Araliaceae > Panax > Panax quinquefolius. Next base: position 43,608 of record JAINUW010000285.1, on the reverse strand, counting down.
CACAGACAAGATGTTCCAACAGAATAATAAAGATTTTACCCGTGTCCGTGTAAAACACACACGACGGATGTTCCAATGGAATAATAGAAGAATGGAATAAAAGAAGAAGATCACCAGTATAGGGGATTCCAGCGTATACATGTTATTCCAATGAATAAATAAGAATGGAATAACAAAAGAAGTTCTCTTCATGAATACAAAAAGAATAACACCCTTTACGGTACACAACAAATAATATTCCCTACCTTAGAAGAACCCGAATATTGGCAAAGTGAAGTAGCGAGAATACTTTCTTCTTTCTCTCTATAGTTTCTCTCTAGAGTTTCAATGAATTAAGTAAGAAAATAATGAAGGAATGAGCTTATTTATAGGAAAATAGAATGCATAGTAATTAATCCATGAACGGTCCAGATTGATTTACTTTAATCGACGGTCCATATTTAAAGCAAAATCTTTTAAATAAAATATAATATATTCTATTTATATAAAACATTTTACTATGCAAACACTATGCAACACTATGCAAAACACTACGAAAAAACTATGCATAATAAAATAAAATATATTTTATTTATAGAATAACTTTAATAAAGTATTACATTTTATATAAAAGATGTTTCGCTTTTATTACGTTAATAATCTGAATAAAACAAAACGTCATTATCGCTATAATAATTCATATTATTAATCGACAATAATGGAATCAAACCGAGTGACTTCTCACATAAGCATCAATAATCAATACCGGTAATGCTACTTATGCAACCACACGTATTCTTCGTACTTTTACTACCGAGTAGTTCAACAATGATCAACGGTAAAACTTCCACCGTTATTTTAATAAAATATTTTGTAGTTTTCTCGATCCGATAATTACATTGTGGGGTCCACCAATGATTGAGTAGTTATATTTAATATTCCCTCGCTAAACCTAATATTCCCAGCCGATCGAATATAATATAACCACTTGCATATTTTGCAAAATTTATAAATATTACCCACAACTATAACATTATATCAAATTATTCCATAATATTCAAAAATAATATTTATAGAAAATTCATCTTTATTTATAAAAGCTGGGGTCTTACAAAAACAGTCTATCTTGAAGTGGCCAGGACGTCCACATTCGAAGCACGTTTCTTCATTTTGCTTTCCTTTGAATTTATTTGAATTGAAGGTGTTTCTCCTCTTGTTTTTCCTTTGTAGTAACCCCTTGAGTTTTCTTGACATCATCGCTATTTCTTCATCAGAGTTATCATCAAGTTCTTCTTCATTATCTGCAGTAAGAGCTAAGACCTTTCTTCGAGCAGTTTCCTCTGTGACGCCCCCAAAATTAGGTATACGTCACCCATCTTGGGTCGCCACTTACATGGTACATAAATTCAAATACAACTTACTAATATAAGCGTCGTGTAACATACAATACGACATAAACCGTGAGTTTGAATACAAATATTATCTACTAGATATTATACAAACTCAAAAGGAGTCCTCATTATAACTATTATCACACTATTTCACGTAATAAATGAGGACTACTAATGCTATCCTCTCGACCATTACTTGCTCCCCGACTAAGTCCCAAATATGTTCTCATTTCAAGAGAATAAATGAAAGAAAGGGTGAGCTCAACTAGCCCAAGAAGAAATATTATGACTAAGATAATGCGAATAAATTATCATTAGCCTTCAACAAAGTTAAACCGATAAAATACAATAGACAACCAAGTTTAACTACAAATGAATAAGCAATCCATTAAAAGAGTCAAGTAGAGAATAAAATCTACTATCTTTTAGGTTTTAAAAATTTTTCATCAATTTTTATCACCGAGACTCAAATTAATAAATAAACCACCACATCTAATCATCCCCGCACTACGGCCAAGGATTTTCATCAAATTATCAATATTCATGACTATACCGAATCACCCCTGGTCATAATCATACCAAAAACTATCCATCAACGCATTACAGCCAATCGAGGACTTTTATCACATCATTTATATCAACTCATGATTATACCGAATGATCCTCGGTCATAATCATACTAAGTTCATCTATGCACGTAAGCCAAAGATAACATAATATAACATGAGGATGATGACAATGACATAATCACCAAGTTTACGATGATAAAGCATATATGCTTCATGTTTGATAAAAGCAATCTTATTCATTTATTAATAAAAAAGTATTAATTTATTAAAGGCTTTTAATTATCTACACGATGTCGCTTTTATAATATGTGATAAACCCATAGTTTTAAGCAATGCTTTTAGAATAATGATGATGATCATTCTAATGAGATCTAAATTTTTTGAAGCTTAAAACTAAAATAGTTCCCAATCATCGATTACTAAATCGGGGATTAGTGAATCCTGATAGATCGGGTACATACGCTGTTTTGCTTCATCGATGAGGATGATTGATCTCACGATCATTTGTGTGGAGACACTAAAGCAAGTACGTAGGTGCTTATTAGAGAATAAGTTCACCGAACGCGGCTCGCTAAGGAATACCTAATGGAGTTTTATTCATTCACCAATAGAATTCTCAGAGTGATAGTAGACAAGTAATCCTCGACTCGAGATCATCATAAGATCTCGTGTATGATGAGTTATACTTTGACTTATTCCTTAAGACCCTTAGGGTATATCAAAGGGTATGCTTGGGTATAATAAGTCAGTATACGGAGATAATGTATGATCAATAAAGAATCTACCACTTCTAATAAAAGAAGAGAAATGTCCTATGTGATTCGATAAATGACAACCCAAAGAGTCCTCGGTTAAGGCGTAATGAAATTAGAAAGGAGTTTCTAATTTGCATTATTTGAGTCAGGCATTTAAGATCGAAATACATATAATTAAATAAAATAAGACTCGACAAAGAATTCCATGCCTTATATTTAATCGGGACATCAGATGGTGGAAGGATCGAATCAGCATTTTAGAATTATTTACTCAAAGGTTCTTTAATGATTAATGTTGAAATCTATATTATCCGGAAAGTCGCTGATCGCTAGGAGGCTTATCCCTATCAGAGAATAAATATTATTTATTTAAATAAATTAATTGTTTAATTTATTTATTTAAATAAGATTAGAATTGTTCTAATTGATTTATTCACAACCTATTAATACGGAGAACCTAAAGGGTCACACCATAAAAGGAAGAATAATTATTTAAGAAGTTAATGGCATAATCGTAATAATATAAAGTATGTATATTTAATTTAATCTATGGTGATAGAATAAATTAAATAGCTTAATATTTATTATTTAATATTTTAGAAATATTAAATATAAATTAATAAGAGGAGTCTTATTAATATTATTACAATTATTATTATTTTAATTTCTAAAAGAGTTTAGGAATTAATTTAATATAAGTACTTTCATTTATTCCTAATCGATTAGAAGGAAAATTAGTTAAAGGAGTTTAATTAATTATCCCTAATAAGATTAGGGGAGCTTTAATTAATTAAAAGAATTTAATTAATTAAATAAAACCCAATTCCTTAATTGTTAAGGTGGGTTGCCCACATCTATAAATAAGAGGAGTCTTATTATGGGTGATGGTATGGTTGTTGACTTTTACAACATAATGCATAATTCCAATTTGTTGAGAGTACGCCTTTTTTCTATGTAGATAGAAAAACTAGGGTTTAGCCAAACACACCCATCTTCTTGAATTTTTCTTCTTCCTCGGTGGATCACCCCAGAGGCCAAACATTTGGGTGGCTAACGCCGATCAAAGGAAGGAACCAAACCCGGGATTCAAGTCAACGCGAAAAGGATTTGAGGTGAACTTGTACCGAGGAAGCTCGATCTTCAAGGGTATGATTTATTCTTTATTTTTTCGCTTAATTAATAATTATGCATAAAGGGTGATCCGTATATGGTTTGTAAAAAATTTAAAACTCGATTTTACACGCTTCGCACTTTTTTGCAATTTGATCATGCTTTAATAATATTACAAACCTAATAAAGGGCATCGAGCCAAACCTTTATGCAAATTATTAATTGTTTTAATTTGATATGATATCGATATGTGTTTAGAATAATTTAATTGGGCATAATTTTTTATTGTATAAAATTTATTAAAAAAAAAAAAAAAAAAAATAAATTGTTTTTTTTCATCAATCTGTTTAAAAAAAAAATTTTTTTTATAAACTTTATTTTATATATTAAAAATATAAATAAATTAACGCAGTGATTATATATATTTAATAAGATGTTTTTATATATATAAAATATTACATCATATATATTAATATATATATATATTTCAATTACATATATTTATAAAATATAATATATATATATATATATATATATATATATATATAATATATATAATATAATATATATATATATATATATATATATATATATATATATATATATATATATATATATATATATATATATATATATATATATATATATATATATATATATATATATATATATATATATATATATATATATATATTATTTTATTAATTTTATAATTAAAATAAAAGTTTATTTTAATTTTAAAATAAAAGGTTTATTTTAATTTTAAAATAAAAAGTTTATTTTAATTTTAAAATTAAATTTCATGCTAACTAATTGTAGTTGAAATTGGATTCCATGATAACTAATTGAGTTGAAATTGATTCCATCTTTCCTTAAATAAAGGAGTTTATTTAGATATGAAATAATTTCATATTATTCAAAATAAAGAGTTTTTATTTGAATATGAAAAAATCCAGATTTCCTTAAATAAAGGAGTTTATTTAAATATAAATAAGATTTCATTTATTCAAAAAAAAGAGTTTATTTGTGAATAGAAAGAAATCCCAATTTCCTTAAATAAAGGAGTTTATTTATTTATATGGAATAAGATTTCATAATAAAAGAGTTATATTATTCAAAATAAAGGAGTTTTTTTGGAATTGGAATAATTAATTAAAAAAAAAAGAGTTTATTTTAATTAAAGATTTTTTTTATATGGAATTGATTCCATAATTAATTAAAATAAAGGAGTTTATTTTGATTAAAGATTTTGATTAAAATAAAATAGTTTATTTTATTCAAAATTGATAAATTAAAATAAAATAGTTTTATTTTGATTTAAATTTGATTAAAATAAAGGAGTTTATTTTGATTCAAAATTAGATTTTATACTAACTAAATTTGCCCATTAAATGATATCAATATATATATATTAATGTTTATTATTCATAAGATGAATGTTATTTATCGATGCATATGGTGATGTGTATGATAATAAATGGGATTGATTATGACTATCGATTAAATGTGATTGATTTTATTTTAGTCGATGCACGAATGTATGGGTTTTATTAAATGGGGTCTCACAGACTGCCTTCTCTAATTTTTTTTAATGTAAATTCTATCTCCTCCTATGCATTTCCCTCGATCACGATCAAGGTTTCTATTTATTTTAAATAGTTTTGTAATAGGAATAGTTAGAATTAATTTTGAAAAATTGAGATCAAGGAGCAAGGAGCGCTTGAAATTCGCTTGTAATGGAGCCCGTGTTTAAATGTAATAGTTATATTTAAATATTATTTCTCACCCCTTGGGGAGCTCAATTTTTGGTTCACTTGGTGGCTCTAGTGAACCAAACTAGAATAAAAGTCCATAATCAATCCGTAGAATATAGATTCTATATGTGCATGCTTATACTATATATATATATATATTATGCAAACATGCTTCAGATGTTCATTAATACGACGCCGATTTTATATATATATACGCATGCCGCTAAAACAAGATGAGACAAATTAATAACAAACCTCAAATTTTTATATTAAGTCCTAAGCGCTCAAAGATATTTGAATATCGAACGTCGCTTTCTAAGCATGATAAAATTAATAGAGTATTAAATATTTAATATGAGTTTGTTGTGGTCACCACAAGGCAAGTATTAAGTATTTAAGATGTTAATTTATCACATTTGATGCTTATAAAGAAAATTGAACAATATTGTTTTGTTGTGTCACCCACAAGGATGATATTTTTCTTTTTGAATATACGGAGTGCTAGGTCTTTGACTTAACTTGATAATTTTGATTCTGATGTGCCACCACTGATCAAAAATAATCTAAGAGGCAAAATACAAAAGGAGTCAGATAGTTGATGTAATCGACAAAAGTTGTTCACCTATTTATTTATATATAGTTTGTCAGTGTCACCACAAGGCTATATACATTTGAAATGGGATCCTTATTCTCACTAGCAAAAATCTTTAATTAGATTTTGCCAACTATATAAGTGAGGGTAATATAGTTTGAAGAAAATAAGTGGAGATACCAATTTAAAACAAGACCTAATTTATTTTGGTAATTAATAAAAGAATGTATGTTAAAATGTTGTTAATTATAAATTCATTTACGTAATTTTACAATGTCTAAAATTACTATCATCATGAAGCATATTAGATGCTAAATTAACCGCATCAATTAAACTGGATTGGTTAAGGAATTTGAGAATAGTTCTCATAAATGAAAAAGCTATCTTATGTCCTTAATACGCCTATCCCCGCAAATGGTTGCGCATAATGCCTCCGAGGAAGAGATCACTACTTTTAGAAAGTGGCAAGATGATGCACAAATGGCTCAACGATCATGCTCGTGATCCACGAAAGTAACGAGCTTCAAATACAAAGATGAAACTATGGATGCTTCCTACTATATTCCCGCACATCAAGTAGTCGATGGTGAGGAAAGTAGACCGATAGATATCGACATCAAGGAGCTCTTCCGATCTAGAACGGCCAATGGCACTATAAGATGCATAAAAAAGTTCTTAACATAATCAATTTGATCGATCAATTAGACAACAAGTTTTGTCATGGATGGAGAGTTGAGCCAAGATTTGATCTCGCACTCACTCCCTTAACTTCTTTCACAATTGTTGTGAATTTTCATATGAACAAGCTAGATATCGCCTTCACCCGATTTGCTTAACATGTTGAAAAATGTCGAGAGTCACTTTTTCCAACCAAGAAAGACCAAGTCTTACCGGTAGGGGCCAAAGGATCTTCCTCAAAAAGAAGAACGATTCAAAGAAGGTAAATAGAAAGGGCAAAACAAAGGATAATAAGAACAAAACTGATACGGATAAAGAAAGGAGTTTGCTTCCACCGCAATAAGCCCGACACCGAAAGAAATCATGAGAAGCATCTTCGCAGAGGCTAACCAAAGAAGCTTAGTGAAGTTTCTACATAAATACAAATTTTGTTCATGATTTAAAATAAATTTTTCTTTAAGTCAAGGTTCTACTTGGTATTGATACCGATTTCGTTATCATAAATATAGATTTATGAAGGACCAAGGTAAGTAGAAAGCTAAACAAATATAAGTAATCCTATGTGTGGAAATGAAGCAAAGGTCACGCATATTAGCCATAGAAACTTATAGTTTAGCAGAATGCCTACGGCAAATCTATTAAGTCAATAAGTTGTTATCAGATTCCAGCTTCGTTAAAAATATTATTTCCATTTTATCATTGGACAATGAAATCTTTGGTATTATAATTAAGAACAATTGTTGTTCTATTTATAATAATAATGTTTTGATAGAATCGAATATTACTTAATAAATTTTGTATACTGACTTACATGAAAATAATTTTGTATATCGAACAAACTAGTATAAGAAAAGGAGATGATCATTCAAAGAGTCGAATGTATGTATTTGTTGAATACAAGTGTGAATTATTCAAAGGTTCAAAGAATTCAAAGTGAAACAAATTGACAAAGTATTAAGATTCTTTGATTAGATCAAGGAATAAATACTTGTGCAATAAGTTTCTAGATCATCTCAAATGGTTTTCTCATAATGGACACATCCCGATACGCAATAATCGATTGATGTATCTCGAAAGAAAAATCGCACTCATTGGACACGGTGCGTATCCATAATGATTTTACCGACATTCCAAAGATCCTTCTAGGATCATGTCCTAGAAATGGTCAGATATCTCACGAAAAAAGGTAACCTCAAAATCCAACCCCAAGACTCCATAAAAGTTATGGATGGGAGGATTCCTAATCTTAAGTATGTTAAGATAAGGGGTCATCCAACTTATGTGAAAAGGTTTCAAAGGATAAGCTTGGGACAAGATTTGACAAGTATGTCGATTTGTGGGACATCCTAAAGTAAGTTTAGGTATATGTTCTATAATCCTACTTAGCAAAAGGTGTTTGTTATGAAACACGCCGCCTTTCTAAGATAAAGGTGTTTATCATCAAAGGGGCTAGTGGAGGATAATAGATCTCAAGAGTTCAAGAACCACAAAACACTATAAGTCAAATAAGAGGAACCTCAGAGATGTAATTCTATTGTACCCACAAATCAATCAGAATCTGAATAGTACCAAGATACCTAGAGGTATGGATTCATCATAGATGATGATGATGATGGATTCATCATGAAGATGATGATGACGATGAGGTACGATCATAGTAAAGATGATGATCCAGCAAGTTACATACGGAACATTCGCTTTTGATGAGGCAATCAAAAGAGTTTGATTTTATCAGGTAAGAATGAACTAGTGTGTACAAAAGGGTCAAAGGGAGCGCCGTGACATTCCTAGTATTATATGTTGATATACTACTTGATAAGGAATGACATACCAATGCTACAATCAAGAAAGATAAAGTTGTTTCAAACATTCCTCCATGAATGATTTGGAAGAGTATCTTAATCGGGGATATAAATCTATATAGATAGATTTAAGAGGATGCTCGACTTAACCCAAGGAACGATATTCATTTGATGCTAAAGTCGCTTAGCATGGCAAACTCCAAGAGATGTCTCATGTCGATGAGCTATGGAGTGTATCTCTTTAATAGTCCCCACAGACTCCTCGAAAAGAGAGGTCGCATGAGTGACAATCATGTATGCAATGAAATGTACGAGACCCGATGTCGATCACCATATTATGGAGAAGTTCACTACGAGTCGTTGAAAACATCTTAAAGTGCTTAACCCAAGACTAAGGATGTGATCATATTTCATGGTGGGTCTAAATTAAAACCAGAGGGCTTAATGCACTCAAGTTTTTCGTATGCACTAAGATGACGTAAAAAAATCCACTTTAAGGTAAAGCGTTATCTCGAATAAAGGGTGCAGTTGAATCGAAAGGTTCCAAACAAAGAAAGAGTTGCCGGTTTAGTGATAAAGACAAAGTATATAGCTATAAATGAAGTCGCAAGTTGATTGTTTGATTAAAAGTTCATTACGTAACTAGAATAGTTCCTAAGTCTCATCTTCGATCTAAACATGTGTCAGTGGCACTTTCATTTGATTATTAGAATCATCAAAGATGGGAAATCACTATAGAGATAAGTGGACTCTCAAGAACAACATTACATATCCATTAACTAAAGCTTATCCAACAAAGCAGGATAATCGCCACTTGTAGAGAAGAAGAGAGATGATACCACCACGACGATCGGCTTTAGTGCAAGTGGGAGATCGAAAGTAAGATGCACACAAGCCAATCATGTTTGATGATAAAGCATATACTTTGTAATAATCTTATTCATTTATTAATAAAAAGTATTAATTTATTAAAGGCTTTTAATTATCTACACGATGTCGCTTTTATAATATGTGATAAACCCATAGTTTTAAGCAATGCTTTTAGAATAATGATGATGATCATTCTAATGAGATCTAAATTCTTGTAAAGCTTAAAACTAAAATAGTTCCCAATCATCGATTACTAAATCGGGGATTAGTGAATCCTGATAGATCGGTACATACGCTGTTTCATTTCATCGATGAGGATGATTGATCTCACGATCATTTGTGTGGAGACACTAAAGCAAGTACGAGAAAGCTTTATTAGAGAATAAGTTCAATCGAACGCGGCTCGCTAAGGAATACCTAATGGAGTTTTATTCACTCATCAATAGGAATTCTCAGAGTGATAGTAGTACAAGTAATCCTTGACTCGAGATCATCATAAGATTCTTGTATGATGAGTTATACTTTGACTTATTCCTTAAGACCCTTAGGTATATATCAAAGGGTATGCTTGGGTATAATAAGTCAGTATACGGAGATAATGTATGATCAATAAAGAATCTACCACTTCTAAAAAAGAGAGAGAAATGTCCTATGTGATTCGATAAATGACAACCCAAAGAGTCCTCGGGTTAAGGCGTAATGAAATTAGAAAGGAGTTTCTAATTTGCATTATTTGAGTCAGGTATTTAAGAGATCGAATACATATAATTAAATAAAATAAGACTTTACAAAGAATTCCACGCCTTATATTTAATCGGGACATCAGATGGTGGAAGGATCAAATCAGATTTGAATTATTTACTCAAAGGTTCTTTTTAATGATTAATGTTGAAATCTATATTATCCGGAAAGTCGCTGATCGCTAGGAGGCTTATCCCTATCAGAGAATAAATATTATTTATTTAAATAAATTAATTGTTTAATTTATTTATTTAAATAAGATTAGAATTGTTCTAATTGATTTATTCACAACCTATTAATACGGAGAACCTAAAGGGTCACACCATAAAAGGAAGAATAATTATTTAAGAAGTTAATGGCATAATCGTAATAATATAAAGTTATATATTTAATTTAATCTATGGTGATAGAATAAATTAAATAGCTTAATATTTATTATTTAATATTTTAGAAATATTAAATATAAATTAATAAGAGGAGTCTTATTAATATTATTACAATTATTATTATTTTAATTTCTAAAAGAGTTTAGGAATTAATTTAATATAAGTACTTCATTTATTCCTAATCGATTAGAAGGAAAATTAGTTAAAGGAGTTTAATTAATTATCCCTAATAAGATTAGGGGAGCTTAATTAATTAAAAGAATTTAATTAATTAAATAAAACCCAATTCCTTAATTGTTAAGGTGGGTTGCCCACATCTATAAATAAGAGGAGTCTTATTACGGGTGGTGGGGTTGTTGATTTTTCAACAACGTGCAATAATTCCAATTTGTTGAGAGTACGCCTTTTCTATAGTAGATAGAAAACTAGGGTTTTAGCCAACCACCCATCTTCTTGAATTTTATTCTTCCTCGTGGATCACCCCAGAGGCCAAACATTCGGGTGGCTAACGCCGATCAAAGGAAGGAACCAAACCCTGCGGATTCAAGTCGAACGCGAAAAAGGATTTGAGGTGAACTTGTACCGAGGAAGCTCGATCTTCAAGGGTATGATTTATTTCTTATCTTTTCGCTTAATTAATAATTATGCATAAAGGGTGATCCGCATATGGTTTGTAAATTTTAAACTCGATTTTACACGCTCAGCACTTATTTTGCAATTTGATGAGATTCAGTCAAGGAATTCAAACCGAATGTCCATTAACCTATGACAAGCCTAAAAGTCAAATCAAGTATTCCCTAAGACTGAGAATTTCAAGAATGGGTCGGACCAAGATTGGAAGACTCATTTCAAAGATTACTGAGATCCGAATGAACGCGTTAGAATACGGAAGCGAAAGGATGATGTCAAGTATACGAGCCAACTTTAATAAAAGTTAAGGTCGCAAGCCACCCAATTTCTGAGTCGATGCTATTAAGAAAGCGTCAGAAGAAAGGCAAGAAGGAGCTATTCCGTAATTTCATGAAGAAGGAATACTTAGAAGTCAACCTGCATTTGCATTCCCTAATCCATTTTGATTTGAAGCATGAAATCATGATGGAGGCACACAAACATTATTTGCAATCCATCTCGAGCAGTACCAAATGTATCGTGATAACCTTATTTCACATACATTTTGGTGGAGCAATGATTTAGGAGAGAAGATCGCGAAGTTTATCCTCGAGATGTTTAAACTCAACACTGTAAAAGCGAGCATCAAGTGCCAAAGTGGTCCATCCATAACAACTCATGAGATTTTGAAATGGAAGTGGGAACACATTACTTACATGGATTTCATTACTAATCTTCCCAAGGTTTTCAAGGCATAGATGCGATTTATTTGTTATTGTTGATAGATTAACCAAGTCTACTCATTTCTTACCGATACGGAGACTTATTCCTTGAACGCCTTTCTCGTATGTACGTAAATGATGAGATGAGGCATGCCACGATTCATAATTTCAGGATCGTGACCCAAGATTCATAAGATTTCAAGTTAGTTTGCCAAAGCTACGGGCACGAATTTTATTTATCTATGGCTATAGAGATACCATCCTCAAACCAGATGGACAATCGAAAGGACTATTCAAACTCTTGAAGATATATTAAGACTTTGTGTCCTAGATTTCAAAGGAAGTTGGGATAAGTACTTGCCATTGGTGGAATTCTCCCACAACAATAGTTATTAAACAAGTATAGGCATGGTTCCATTTCGCAAGCATTATATGGACGTGAAAATGTCGCTTCTCCAATATTTGGGATGAGGTGGGTGAAGCAACATTGTTGGGACCAGCTTCGAAGAGAGACTACGTAAAAGATCCAAATGATTCGACAACGATATAAACGGCACAAGATCGATAAAAAGAGTTATGCGGATCTTCATCGAAAGGACGGGAATTTAATATGGGGATCATGTATCGATGTTCAAGTGAAGTTGCTCCATGGAAGGGAGTTACAAGATTTGAAAGAGAGGAAAGCTCAATCCATGATTTATCGGTCCATTTCAAATTCTCGAATGAAATAGGAAATGTAGCCTATAGATTTCATGTTACCTCCAAGTATGTCTCGTGTTCATAATGTGTTTCACATATCCCATACGTAAATATGTGAAAGACCCAACCACGTTATTGAAGTTAGAACCGGATTTAAGATAGCCAAGACTTAACGTATGAGGAGGTACTCGTCAAGATCTTGGATAGGAAGGAGCATGTCCCACGTATCAAAGGTTATACCACAAGTTAAAGTTTTGTGGAGGAATCATGCTATAGAAAAATGACACGGGAATTGAAATCGGAAATGAAAGCGAGGTATCCTCACCTTTTCAAACACCAGTACGCACGCCAATTTCGAGGACGAAATTTCATAATGAGGAGGTCAGAAGACCCCAAAATTTTTAAATAAAAAGGAATTTCCTTTATTTATTATTTTGAAATAAGAAGGGTCGATTTGATTAATGTGGATAGTTAAGGGTTAAATATGCAAATATTTCAAAATAAGCAAGTGGTTATAAAATATTCATTATCGTCAGGAATATTCGTTTGGTCGTGGAATATTCGTGACCGCTTGGGAATATTCGTATTTACTCGGCCAAATGCATGTGTAGCTGGCCCCATAACTGAAAGCGATCGATGAAGAAAAACGACAAATATAAGTTGTTTTAAAATAATCTGCCGTAGTTGTTACTGCTATCACTTGAATACCCTTATGGTTAAAAAACACTAATACGCTGCTGTTGAATAAGAAGACACTGGTGATTGCACCAATTATTGATTCTTACGTAAGAAGGCACTACTCAATAATGGTTACAATGAATTACCGCTCAAAGATTTTATCGAGTTAATAATTGTCATATTGATATTTTATATTATCATTGTTTCAATAATTGTCATTACACAAAGATTTTCATTATCGAAGAAATAATTTATATTATCTCAATAATATTATTAGATAACATTATCGGCAATGTCTAGAAAGTTCTGCTTCAAGGAGAGGTTTGGTCACCTAATCAAGGCGCCAAAGAAGAAGAAATTCTTATTGAAAGCCCCTCTTCCTGAACCGCCGTCATTGTCAATATTGTGGATTCTCGTAATATTATTTGTGAATAATTAATTATTGATTTATATGAGGAGGAAAATATTGATTTTATGTGGATATAGATGGAAAAAATTTTAAAATGACAATTGTTGAAAATTAATATTTTATCTTTTTCTCGATAAAATAATTCATTTAAATATATTATTTTAATAATATATTAATCAAGATATTTTTATAATGAATGTGATATATAAAGTATATGAGGAGGAAGAGTATTTCTTAAACCCTCGAATATTTCTTCAACTAAAAGGATCTGCATTTACGTGGATTATGATGAAAGTCATAATAAAAGCATTGGACTAATGAAAATCATGGTATCGTGGTATTAGTAAGTGTTATAATGAGTTATGTTGGTTAGTATGTGAAAACATGAAAGTTTCTTAGAAATCACAAAAAGAGTTGAAAATCGATTTTTGGTGAAAAGCGTAACATGAAATTCAATTGACCATATCTCCTATTATATTTTGAATTTTGAGTGTGGTCAAGTCCTAGAGTTAGATCTATGAGTTACCTAATTAATCCAAGTGGAATTACCTGAAAGGTGTTGTAGATTTTTTGTGTGGACTGATTTTAGCAAAGGAGTGCAAAGCTGTAAAACCGAAAAAGCTGCTGCCATGATTTTAGAGGGCTGTTTTGGCTACTTAAATTATGAGAAAAATTATGGCCTATTGGGACATGAAGGTATATGGTATAAAGTACCTCCTGTCCAAAAATGAGCTCATTCTGACTTAAAATGAGCAAGTTATGACTATTTCAATATTTAAGTTTTTTCGACGAAAAACGCTATAACTAGAGTTCTATAACTCAATGACCATGAAATTTAAACTAGAAGCTCACGATAACATGTGTAAGGTCCTGCCAAGATTTGGGAATTTTTGAGTTAAACTTGAGGTAGCTAATTTCTTAAGGAATTAATTAGAAATTAATTTTGAAAAATAGTAAATGAATTTTAAAAATTCCGAGAAAAATATATTTTCATTATGGGACTATATTATGCTAAATTCCAGAAAAGAAATATTTTTGGGACTGATTTGGTATTTTTCATGAAAAATAGTTTAATTACTGAACATATGGAGTTAAATATGTTATGTGAAGTAACAAAGTTGAAAATAGGATTTTATGGCTAGAGAATCCTATATAGAGTATATGCATATTTTTTTGAGGGATTTGATAATGGGTGATGATATCTTATGAGTATGGCATTTTGAATAATTAAATGCATTATATGGTAAAGCGTAAACAATTGAGATAAATTGTTTATAAATTTAAGAAGTGATAAAAATATCGTTATAGTATTAATGATATTAGATTATGAGATTATTAAGTGATTGATAACATGGGGATATTCTTGAATCACGGATAAATTATATTATAAATGTTTAATATTTATCCTTTATCTCATTTGATTGATTCTTTATATCATTATCCTCACGCTTATATTATATTGAAAGTCATCTCATGGCACATAGTGCATAGATGGACTTGGTATGATTATGACCGAGGATTGTTCGGTATAATCATAACCGTAATTGAAAACACGATTATTTTTTGGCCGTAGTGCATGGATAATTTGTGGTCGCGATACTAATGAATACACGATTATCTTTGGTAGTAGTCATGGATAATTTGTGGTCGTGATACTAATGAATACCGATTATCTTTGGTCGTAGTGCATGGATAATTTGTGGTCGTGATACTAATGAATACACAATCTTTGGCCGTAGTACATGGATAATTTGTGGTCGTGATCTTAATGAATACACGATTATCTTTGTACGTTGTGCGTGGATAATTTATGGTCGTGATCTTTAATGAATACACAATTATCTTTGTACGCACGTAGTGCATGGATAATTGTGGTCGTGATACTAATGAATACTACGATTATCTTTGTACGTAGTGCGTGGATAATTTGTGGTCGTGATCTTAATGAATACGATTATCTTTGGCACGTAGTCATGGATAATTGTGGTCGTGATACTAAAGAATATCATTGGCACGTAGTCGGGGATGATTCGACGATGTGGATTAATTATTGAAATTTGAGTCTCAAAGAATGAAATATTAATTCATGGATGTGTTCAAAGTCATCTCGTGGCTTACGTGCGTAGATGGACTTGGTATGATTATGACCGAGGATTGTTGGGTATAATCATGATCGTAATTGAAAACCAATTATCCTTGCCCGTAGTGCATGGATAATTAGTGGTCGTGATACTATTAAATTTGAGTCTCGGCATTATTGGTTTCTGATTGTATATCTTTGGCACAATGTCAAAAAGATGAATTGTTAATGAATATCTTTGGCGAGGATTGCAGATGAATTTAATGTTTTCAACGATAAAGGTATTCAAGGTATCTTCACTCTTTATCATACCGGTCGTTACCCTAATTTTGAGGCGAAATTCCATAAGGAGGGAGATTGTGAGACCCATTTTATCGATAAAGATTTAAATTTTGTCGAAATAATTTTTAATATTATGGTGTGAATTTGAGATAATATTATAGTTTGTGGGTAGTATTTATAAATTTTTTTAAAAGTATGTGAGTGGTTATATTATATTAGATTGGTCTGGGAATATTCGGTTTAGCAAGGAATATTAAATGACAATCTCCAATCATTGGTGGACCCTAATGAAATTATTGTCGGATTGAAAAAGCGACAAAATATTTTATTGAAATAACGGCGGAAGTTTTCTGGTGGATACTATTGAACTACTCGGTAATAAAAGAAATGCGATGTCGTGTGGGTTGTATAGTAGCACACGGTATTGATTATTGATGCTTATGTGAAGTCACTCATTGATTCCATTATTGTGATTAATAATATGAATTATTATAGCGATAATGACGTTTTGTTTTATTAATTATTATTAGCGTAATAAAACATAAACATCTTTATATAAAAATGCGAGATACTTTATTAAAGTTATTACTATAAATAGAATATATTATATTTTATTATGCATAGTGTTGCGTAGTGTTTTGCGTAGTGTTTTGCATAGTGTTTGCATAGTAAAATGTTTTTATATAAATAGAATATATTATATTTTATTTAAAAGATTTTGCTTTAAATATGGACCGTCGGATTAAAGTAAATCAATACTGACTTTGTTCATGGATTAGTTACTATGCATTCCATTTTCCTATAAATAGAAGATCATTCCTTCATTATTTTCTTACGAATTCAACCTGAAACTCTGAGAGAGAAATTATAGAGAGAAGCTATAGAGAAAATCTATAGAGAGAAAGAAGAAGAAGTATTCCTTTACTTCACTTTTGCCATATTAGTTTCTTAAGGTAAGGGGTATTATTTGTTGCTAGTAAAGGGTGTTATTCTTTCTTATTCATGAAGAGAACTTACATTATTTCATTCATTATTATTACATTGGAATAACTTTTGTAAAAGTGGTATACCCTATACATAACTTTGTATATACGCAATGCACCTATACTTGGTGAAATCCTTATGTTATTCCATTCTTATTTATTACATTGGAATAACTTTTGTATACGAGAATCCCCATACTTGGTGATCTTCTTCATTATTCCATTCTTTATTATTACATTGGAATATCTCATGCATGTGTTTTACATGGGACTGGTTCCATTGTTTATTATTCCGCATTTATTATCCTGTTGAAATATCCTCATGCATGTTTTACACAGGACACAGTTCCATTATTTATTATTAAAGCATTTATTATTACATTGGATCATCACAGCCGGTGTGTGAATTTCACGACACGGTTCCGTTATTATTATTACATTGGAATAACTTTTTATATGCAATCTCTGCATCATGGTGATTTTTTTTGTTATTCCATTCTTTATTATACCCAGTTGTTTAAAACTTTGACTTCTATACTCCATGAAATTAGTGGAATATCCTTGATATTTCACGCTTTACATCCAAAGATCTTTTCATGAAAATATTCTTGATCATTCTTGAATTTTACTCTACAAAAGCAATTATCTTGTTGACAATTTGGGCGTTAATAATTCCTAGATAAATTAATTCTTGAACTTGTTTTATTGAATTATTATGTCATTGTCATCATCCTCACGTTATATTATGTTATCTTTGGCTTACGTGCATAGATGAACTTAGTATGATTATGACTCGAGGATCATTCGGTATAATCATGGCTTGTTATAAATGATGTGATAAAAGTCCTCGGTGGCACGTAATGCGATGGATAGTTTTGGTATGATTATGACTAGGGGTGATTCGGTATAGTCATGACCATTGATAATTTGATGAAAATCCTTGGCCGTAGATGCGGGGATGATTAGATGTGGTGGTTTATTTATTAAAATTTGAGTCTCGTGATAAAAAAAATTGATGAAAACCTTTTAAAACCTAAAAGGCGGTGAGACTTTATTCTCTACTTATACTCTTTTAATGGATTGCATATTATTCATGCATTAAAATTTGGTTGTCTATTGTATTTTATCGGTTTAACACTTTGTTGAGGCTAATGATAATTTATTCTGCATTATCTTGGTCATAATATTTCTTCTTGGGCTAGTTGAGCTCACCCTTTCTTTCTTTTATTCTCTTGAGGAAATGAGAACATAATTTGGAGACGAGTCGGGGAACTAGAGTAATGGTCCGGAGGATAGCAATAGTTGTCCCTCACTATTACGTGAAATAGTGTGATAATAGTTGTAATGAGGACTCCTTTTGAGTTTGTATAATATCTAGTAGACAATATTTGTATTCAAACTCACGATTTATGTCGTATTATACAGCAGTTATATTAGTAAGTTGTATTTGAATTTATGTACCATGTAAGTGGCGACCCAAGATGGGTGGCGTATACCTAATTTTGGGGGCGTCACAATATTTAGTATCTAGTAGACAATATTTGTATTCAAACTCACGGTTTATATTAAGTATTATACAGCCGATTATATTAAAATAAGTTGTATTTGAATTTATGTACCATATAGTGGCGACCCAGATGGGTGGCGTATACCTAATTTTGGGGCGTCACAAGTTTTACTATAATTTGTATATAATGAATTTTATACTATTTACATAGAAATCAAGTGTTACGTATTGGTATACTTAAAAATGTACATGTATAATTTTATTTTAAGTTCTCGTATTAAATAATTTTTGGATTTGAGATTTTATGTAATTCAAAAAAAAAAATAAAGCTTATTTTTTTTATGTGAAGTATTACTAAAAGATTCTTATGTTGAAGCAATCTATATATGAATAACTAATACATAAAATATACTGATAACTTATTTTTGTTTTGAGAAGTGTTCATAATATTCTCATGTGAAAGTAATATTTATAGAACATTGTCACATAAAATGTCAATTAATCTAAAATTCATTTGAAGTGGTGAGCATAATATTGTGAATTAAAATTATTCAATGAGATATCAATTATTTAAAAGTGTGGGGGTGATTCTTTAAGATTTTTATTTATAGACTAAATTTGGCCTTTGAACTATTTGGAGCATAATTTTATTTATGTAAAAAATAGTAAAGGCTTATAATTCTTGTTGTGAAATTCAATTTGATTGTGTAGTTACTGTGAAATAAAAGTCTTTGAAATACAAATTTTGAATAATATTGAAGTGCAAACTTATTTCACTTAATTAATTATCTAAGGTTCAACGAAGTTATAAACCTGAACCTGAAAAGAGCAATATTGATTTGGTGAAGGAAATCGATATAATAATTTATTAACTAAAATACCTATTTTAGTAGCCTAAATATGATCCAAAATATTTATTGTGATTTAGTTCAATAGTGAGATTGAAACTAAGTTATAAATATTCAAGTGGACACGTCGTATTAGGTGATAATATGCGCGTATTAACCTTGAGATTCTATCGGATATATAATTATTTATATGTTTACACTAATAATATAATTGTATAAACTATAATGTGATAGTTTTTGTGTATATTAATGATATGTTGATCATTTTACATAGTATTGTTAGCGTAAGCGAGTTTAAGAATTATCTATTTTTGTCTTTATCTTTGAAAGACTTGTAAAATAGATGTTATCTTATTATCATGTGAAAACATAGTGAGGATTCCAACTAAACCAATTAAATTGTGTTGAGAGGCTATACTAAACTAAGTTTGATATACCTTGAGATTGAAGAATTTAATAATTTTTTAATAGTAGTGGTACACTAAAAGTTAATTCTGATATAACTATTGTAAAATTTGAAGTACACATGCTCAAGTGGGAGCGTTGTGTTTGATATCTGAATCGTGAGATCGGATATTGCATACTGAGTTTTAAACTTAGTATACTAATGATTTACATTGGTTTTTGTTATATTTCTCAATGTTTTAATAGATCATATAAGTGTCACTTATATTTTAGTGAGGAGAATTATAAATTTACAAGTAGGTGAATATATATATATATATATATATATAATTATATATTTTACAAGTAGGTGAATATATAATTATATTTTTACAAGTAAGTGGATATATTATTACCCTTAGTGAGGGAATAATTTACTTGGAGTAGCAAGTAATACTATTGATTTATATGATGGAAAAGCGAAATGGAATCGAAATTTGTTGTTAAAAAACATCAAATTGTGGCCATTTCCATTAGCTTAGTTCATTATGATGTGATAATGAAATTATTTTGTATAGAGCATATGAGATTACCTTTAATGGTAAGTCTTGACATGTTGGTCGTATACATAATTTTTGTTAGATAATTGATACAAGAAGGTATTATAATATTTATCTCTACGCTTTTTACTAAGACTTTGTGAGATCTTAGTTAGTTTAACTACTTGTGATATGGAACTTAAACCACTTTGAGTCGGGGATGATGGGAACTCGATGGGAAAAACAAGTCACGATTCTTGGTTGTATTCTTGTCGATGTGGTTTCATATGTAGTTTAAGATAAGTAACGTCTGCATTGCCTGACAGATCTTTGAGTTATACTCTTAACAAAGTTCTTTGTGTTCTTGCATGCGAAACACTTGTGAAACACTTTTCCTATATGAACTTGTTGGTTTTTGATTTTATGATGTTTTGAATGATGACTAATTTAAGTATGTTAGACATGTGCATGGTTCATGGTTTGTTATAATATTATAATTAATATGCATGGGTTATGGTTATTACATGAACACTTTTAAGGAAGATTTGATTTGGAGTCTATTAAGGAATTGGAGTTTATTAAGGATGATTTGAATTTGAGTTTATTAAGGAATGTTGGTATTTATATTTTTTAATGCTATCAAATATTATTAGATGGGTTTATGTTATTAAATGTTATTCCAGCTAGCCCAAATTGGTACTTCTAATTCATTACAGAGTATTCTGTGGGTGATATTTTATTTAAGGATTTTATCTTGCTTAGTGGAGCCCACATGAGTTAGTAGTCTATTTTGAAAAGGAGTCTTAAAAAAATTTATTGAGTTTTATCCTTAATTATCTCCTTTGTTCTGCTTTAACACAGTTGATTGGGTAGAAATTTCTCTCCTTTATTTCAAATCATCAAAATCAAATAGCGGTAGATATAATTGCTTCTACGGTCATAAATACAAATTGTTGAAATTATGGATGATTGCTAAAGGGACTGAGATTTCTTTGCTAACAGATTTTATAGCCGTTGGGTCTCTCTTTATATATAGTCTTATCTCACGGCTAAGCAGGATAGGGATACAAGAAGCTAATTCACGTTGCTATACAGAGAAGAATCCTATTGAGAGCTTTCATTGTTTATTTCTAGCTATTCATTGTACTGTCTATAATTCTTTGTGGCTGGAAAATAAGAAGTCTATTGTAATTTCTTCTATTATATTCAAAGTTCAAAGCTTGTCTGGCTTGATCGATCCAGTAGTGGATAGGGTCTGTTCAAAGAGAGCTTTCAAGGTTGCAGAGGTGCAAATGTCTCAGTGGTGAGAAAGGTTGCGAGAGGGCAAAGAGGCGAAGGTGTCCATCGGTGGAAAGCTTCTTTGTAACAGGAGTTCTTTTATTGTATTTAATTGAATATTAAGTTGAATAAAAAGAGTCTCCAATCGATTAGGATTGGACGTGGATTAGCCACTAGGTAGAGGATAGGGATGAACCACGTAAAAATCTCTTGGTGTGATTTTTATTTACATTTTATCTCTTTAAGCTTCTTATTCACGTTACGCATATTTTTTATTCATCACGCTACCGGACACTAAAGCGAGAAGGTCTAGGCGTAATGCGATAATCATAAGCGAAAAGAGACACTAAAGCGAGGCAGTGTAGTATGCGAATTAAACTTAGTGAAAAATTTCAAAAGTTTTGAAGCGTTTATCACTTTAAGCTTAACCACCTATTCACCCCCCCTGGGGTGTGCACATACATAGAATTACGAACTAGAAGTGGAGCCGCTTCTTATAGAGGTTGTGGTTTACTCTCTTAGAGGTTCATGAAGCGAGGATATTATTGCATGGCCATATTAAGCAAAAGCGATTGAGAATACTCACCGTGGTGGGAGGATTTTGTGTGTGTGTGTGACAATTTCGGTCATATCATATAGAAGTAGAGGTTCAATCTATGGACACCTTTAACTTCGATGTGACTTTGAGTTGTTTACACTAAGGGAATGTTCAATGTTCGTCACACATTCTTTTATGCACACATGTCTTGGAGTTGTTTGATAGAAAGTTGTTTGGATGAAAAGTAGTTTTTCCAAACAAATGGGGGATTGATAGAAGATTGTTTGATAAAACTATTTTTATTTAATTTTATTTAATAGAAGTTTATTTTATTTTGGAACAAAATGAAAATAGTGAGACTATTCAAATTCTATTTAACTCCTAATTATTACTAATATGTAACTTACATAATTAGTACTAATAAGTATAGTTAAATATATAATTGAATAGTTATAATGTAACTTATATATATATATATATATATATATATATATATATATATATATATATCTATAATCTCTAAAATAACCTTAAAGAAGCGAGGCAACCGTCGTCTTTGTGTCTCATACCAGGCGGCGGTTGGGCCGTCGCCATTGAAGACTATGGCGGCAGGTCGAGCAAATCGCCATAGACCTCAAAAAACAAAATCTTTAATTAAGATTTTTGAGAGTTAAATCTTCAATTATATATATATTTTTATATATTATATTTATATATATATATATATATATATATATATATAGAGATATGCATATGGTATATAGAGAAGTTACATGGAAGGTTTGCACAATTGAACTTTTCTTTATATCTTCCCATTCTTCTTACAAACAAATAACTACTACAAAATAGTGTTCAATTAGAATTTACGTGAATTGTTATCACAGTTTATTTACTGAGAAACGACATATATCTTGGAGGTATATCGTTTTGTAACTCTTAGCAAAACCGATCGTGGTGGAGGCGATAAAGACCTTAAAGGCATGGATCACCGCACGTGTCTTATAACAACAATAATCTTGATTCTCTGAAACTACGGTTGTAACAATACTCTTTCACTAATTAGTTATTTTATTTATAAATTTATATTTTCAAAAAATAATAAATTGTTCATGATTATTATTAGCGAAATCCTTTACGACGAAGATACATTAATTACATATATATATATATATATATAATCACAATATTAGTTTATCTTGAAGATCATTATCTCCACTTGTATTTTTGATATTTCTACATAATTTCTTCTCACATAAAAATATAAACTACTGTATACTCAAACTATTTAAAAATATCAAAAATACATATAAAAATATTAATTCCCTTCCTCTTCATTCTTTATTCTTCTCCTTGTATTAATGCATGTCAACTCTTTGATTTGGATCAGTCACAGTTCCCTACTATTATTTATTTATTAATTATTATTATTATTATTATTTTAACCTTTCAATGCATAATAACGCCATGATTGAAATAGATGCAACAGTCGCAACAAATTAATTCAGTAACAAAACCAACGGTTCATATCGGGTGGGACTAAAATATTTATGAAAATTTATGGTATTAGCAAAGAATAATTAATTATGTTTAAAGAATAATTAATTGAGTAGGACAGAAGTTGTTGCATGTGGTTAGGCTGAGAATTACATCCAAGTAACAGGAAAATAGACAAATGACTTTTTATTTTACTGTTCGAGTGATTTGAGAACGCGTTATTTTCTCCCAAGTGTATATTACCTCGGTTTTAAATTATAAAATTAATATTAATTTTTAAAATTAATTTTAGTATTTTAAATTTAAAATTAATATAAATTTATTTAATTTATATCAATACAATTATAAATATTGTTAGCACTCAATTTCATCAAAGACTTATCGTCAGATCTGAAGGTGATATAAACCTGTAAAAAAGAACACACCGGTGACCCGATGGCAACGATGGGAGAATATAATAATTTACAATAGAGATATTAGAATTTAGAGTCAATATAATAATATTGTGGGTATGTATCTGGCACCTCTTGTACCTTATATCTTGTATCCAGGGGCGAATTTAAAATTTTTCGTAACATGAGCGAATTTTAATTAATTTTTTTGTTAAAGTTAAATATAGAAAATTTAAAATAATTATAATATTAAATAATCATAATTATGTTTACAAATTACAATAAATATTCATAATCCAAATTAAAAAAAAATTCAAATAAAAAATATTTAAATATAATTTAGAAATTTATTTGATTCTTGTCGTAAATGATTGATTTGAATGATTTTCCAAAATCTCAAGTTTCAAACAAATTTGCTTTCTTTATTTAAACAAAACCATGAATTAATTTTAAAGCATAGACTAGTTTTGGTATCATTTTATATGTTTCCATTTTCCATTTTTAATTATAAAATAAGGCAAAATCATTGTAAGTTATCATAATAGAAGACAGAAATTACTCAACCAAAATGATTATATTTTCAATTGAAGATCAAACAATTAAAAACCAAAAACTCATTCAGACCAAACAAACAGTAACCGCATTCAACCAAATCAATAACAAAAAATAAATAAATTCAAACTTGAATCAAACA
The DNA here is from genome assembly GCA_020205615.1 of Panax quinquefolius. Lineage (NCBI taxonomy): Eukaryota > Viridiplantae > Streptophyta > Magnoliopsida > Apiales > Araliaceae > Panax > Panax quinquefolius. The sequence continues at coordinate 18,845 of JAINUW010000285.1, read as the reverse complement.
ATCATTCACAGTTCACACGCTGGTGAATATTCAAAACAAAAAACTATACAAAAAATACTTATAAAATTTCACCAAACTTTAAAAATAAGAAGATTTTTATATTTGTATTTTAATTGGTTTATGAATTTTTTTTGTCCCATTCAAATTTAACTTTTTCATTAATCTGTCTTTTTAAATTTATTAATTTACATATTTATCTTACTCATATACCTAAATAAAAAATTTCCAGCAAGGGCAGTTGCCTATATGTTGCCCTTTAGTAGATCCAACACTGCTTGCTTGTATCTGGTATTTACGTTTAAAATGATATTTTCATGTGGAGATAGAATCTTTTATGAAAATTACTTGCTGATACAAGGATGAATTTTTTTTTCAAGGCGGTAACAATTAGAAGTTGGCGAAATATGACCTTAACAAATATCATAACTTACTTAAAAAGTAATATTAATTATATAATTTATTATTTTAAAAATTAAAAAATCATGTCAGTTAAAAATTTTAATTTTTTTTAAATTGATTTCTAGAAAATTAATAATAATATTTTGATTTGAAACAAAGGGAGTATAAATGACGATTGCAATAAATGTGTTGGTTTGACAATTTAAAGTTTAATCAGATTTATACCTCCACGTCTCTTCCAAACAATAGGAAGCAATTCATGGTTTCCCAATCAGTGCCACTAATTATGTTCAGCATGAACACACAATAAATATGGTATTTATAATTATTTATGGGAAATTAAAATAAAATTTCAACCACGCTAAATAAGTTATCTACAGTCATATAAAATAACGCAATTTAAATTTATGAGTGACGTATTTATAATTAAGTTCGTGTAAAACGAAGTAGTTTAAAAAATGGTGATATTAAAGGTCTTAAATTTTTAATATCAAAAAGTATTAAATAATGTGTCATTATAACATTGGTTGAGTAGATTTCGTGTGATTGACTATGTCATAAATTGATATTAAAATATTCAATGTTATTTTATTTGATACTCATTTAAGACAAAAAAAAATATATTTAAAAATTAAAAAATAATTAATAGGAGAGTAGCAAATAATGATCAAGACCAGCCTTGGGCCTAGCCTGGCATTTAATGCTTGGGCTTATAATTGTGACCACTGTGTTAATTGTTTTCTTTTGGGGTGCCAGCTTATGTCCTTCTATAGTCATTGGCTGCAATTACCTTACAATATTTGTCAACTTAATTTCAAATTTTATATTTGAACTTTAAAAATACATTTGTAATTTATAAAATTAATACTTTTAAAATTTAGTGTGACACTCCCAAAATATAGTTCACAACCCAATTTAGACCGTCAAAATACATATCACAACCATACATTCTTTTATTACAGTGTCATAAATAATACGACAATATCCACATCCAAATTATTATAATGTCGTATAAGATACGACAAGACATTACAATTCTTCAATATAATTATTGTCAAACTATTTTACAACATGACGAAGACTACTATAGTAACTATCTCGAATGATCACTCCACTTTTATTAGTCCCATCTACACTCTTATTTTTTGAAAAGAACAATGGAGCAAAAAGGTAAAAGGTGAGCTTAAATAGCTCAGTAAAGAATATTATGACTAAGATAATGAATAATAAATTATTCTTAGCCTTCAACAGTGAAAGATCTGATAGAATATAATAGATAAGTTTTATATCAACAACTGCAGCGAAAATAACAATCAATTAGGAGAGTAAAATAGATCATGATGTTCACAATCTTCTCCAATTTAAATGTTCACTATCAATATTTTTTCCTTTAACACCAATCAATAGTTTCTGATCATAATCATGTAAATCAACAGTTCATCTTTTCACCATGGGTCAAATATATTCAATTGTAACACTAATGGTCATGATCATGTCAATCAACAGTCCATCTTTGCACTACGGGTCAAAGACAACTTTTTTACCACGTGTCTTTGCCATACATGCCAAAGACATTCACCAATCATGGGTTAAATGCAAGGTCGACCACTGAACTTTTCTGATATTTGAGTATTGAGGCTCCTTTCTTAGGTCGTATAAGCGGAACCCTTTCTATTCAAAATTTGGACTTTGAGCCCCAGCGCCACATAATGCGTTGACACACCTATGTGGCGGATCGCGTGGATATTTTTTATTTTTATTTTACAAGTGGACGAAATTTGGACACGGCCGTTTTAGAAATTTTCCCAAAATTATGTTAATGCCCAAATTCAACACTTCACCTCTATTTTGGAACTTTGAATGCCGATGACCTGAAATTGAAATAACATGGGTCTTGTTGTTATTATTTTGCAAAGATTTATATTTATAACTAAACAATTAAATCCCGTAATTAAAAAGACAACAGAGATCCACAACAACTAATATAGTATTTACGGTAAAATATATTTAATATTAAAATATTAAATATATTTTACTATATTCTAGTAAAATATTAATTAAATATTATATTTAATATTTTAGTCGATAAATATTTTTTAATTTACCTAAAATATATTTTAATTAACCATTAATTAAAATAATAAATATATTTAATATTAAAATATTAAATATATTTTACTTATATTTTTGTAAAATATTAATTAAATATTATATTTAATATTTTAACCCCATATTTGTTTTTTAAATATTACATAATTTTTGGTAAATATTTTTTTAATTTACCTAAAATATATTTTAATTAATCATTAATTAAAATAATAAATATATTTCAGCTTAAAATATATTTAATATTAAAATATTAAATATATTTTACTTATATTTCTGGTAAAATATTAATTAAATATTATATTTAATATTTTAGCTAAATATTACATAATTTAAATTAAATATTTTTTTAATTTACCTAAAATATATTTTAATTAATCATTAATTAAAATAATAAATATATTTCTATAAAATATATTTAATATTAAAATATTAAATATATTTTACTTATATTTTAGTAAAATATTAATTAAATATTATATTTAATATTTTAGCCCCATATTTGTTTTTTAAATATTACATAATTTCACATACATATTTTTTTAATTTACCTTAAATATATTTTAATTAATCATTAATTAAAATAATAAATATATTCCGTTAAAATATATTTAATATTAAAATATTAAATATATTTTACTTATATTTTAGTAAAATATTAATTAAATATTATATTTAATATTTTAGCTAAATATTACATAATTTCCGGTAAATATTTTTTTTAATTTTCCTAAAATATATTTTAATTAATCATTAATTAAAATAATAAATATATTTCCGCTAAAATATATTTAATATTAAATTATTAAATTTATTTTACTTATATTTTCGGTAAAATATTAATTAAATATTATATTTAATATTTTAGCCCCATATTTTTTTTTAAATATTACAAAATTTTCAGTAAATATTTTTTTTAATTTACTTAAAATATATTTTTAAATGTGACTTTTTTTGTGGAGCAAAGCAAGTAATTTGAAATTTGGAGAAAAGTTATACTTGGAGTTGTTGTGGAAAAGCTATACTTGGAGTTGCTGTGGATGTTTGTTGTCTTTTAATTTGGGAATTTAATTGTTTAGTTATAAATATAAATCTTTGTAAAATAATAACAACAAGACCCATGTTGCTCAGTTGGTCATTGCACCAAATTTCCAAATTAGAGGTGAAGTGTTTGAATTTGGGCATCTACATAATTTTGGGAAAAATTTCTATAATGGCCATGTCAGCTAGTCCACTTGTAAAATAAAAATAAAAAATGTTCACGTCAGATCTGCCACGTAGGCAGGTCAACGCACATTTGGCGCCTGGGGCTCAAAGTCCAAATTTTTGAATAGAAAGGGGCTCCGTTTGCGCTGACCGAAAGAAAGGGGCTCAATACCCAAATATCAAAAAAGTTCAGTGGTCGACCTTGCATTTATCCCCACCAATCATATTATCTTTGCACCCATGCCAAATATATATATTCACAATAACTTGATTTTAATAACAATGATATAAAGGGTGAACGAAAGTGTAAGAATAATAAGATAAAAGAATAAACATTCTAGATTTGACATTTAATTTGTCAAGAGTCCAATAATATCAAAATTGCCAACATGATGACCAAAATATGGAGTCAAATTCAAGAATGATATTCAGAATCACGTGTTCAAAGATAATGATTAAAATTTAATAAGATGGTTCATGTGAAATGATATTAGAGGAATCACAAACCTCAAAGGAATTTTTAACTATTTCAGGAATTATAGAAGCAATATTTACCATAGTAAGTTAGATTTAGGAGTATGAAAGAAAATGATATCCCTTACCTCAATTAATTAACAAGTGATTGGATGCTGCTTTCTATGAAGTTCATCAACCTAAATATATGTATAATTTAATTAGTTACTATCACATGTGGTGTACACATGATTAGGATACTTTTCGTGTTCGAATCCAGGAGGCTGTTTGACGTATACTTCTTCATTGATGTGTCCATTAAGGAACGCGCTTTTTACATCCATTTGATGAAGCTTGAACTTTTGTGAAAAGCAAAAGCTAACGAAATTGATTGATTCGACGCTTCTTCTTCGGTGCATAAGTTTCTTCATAGTCGATCCCTCTTGTTGATTGTATCCTTGAGCTACCAATCTAGCTTTATTCTGAATGATTGTCCGTGCTCATCAAGTTTTTTTCTTGAAGACCCATTTACATTACCAATGATGGAAACATCTTTTGGAGGAGACATTAGTTCCCACACTTGGCACCTCTCAAATTGTTGAAGTTCTTCTTGCATTGCCAATAGCTTGATTTCATCAAGTATAGCATCCTTTTGCATTCTTTGACTCGACTGTGATAAAAATCGAGAGAATGCCGCGTGATTTTGTAATCCTCTTACGTGTGGTTATACCTTTATTGATATCTCCAATGATATTTTACGGAGGATGATTCTTGATATATCTAGTTTGTTCTTGGCATTTGGATATCATGCATAACTTCCTCTTGATCATTAGACTCAATTTGAAATCCTGTAAATCTTGAGGTTCATGTTCATTTGATCATTCATTTCGAGTTCTTTGAATTTGTTCATTCGATCTCTGTTTTTGTTCATTTCGATTTATTTGAAATGTTGACTATCTCAAATTACACGCATCGTAGCTACGACCCCAAAATTTCTTTGGAAGCTTACTTTTTTGTAATAGAGTTACAGGCCTCTCTTGTAGAGTCCTATTCTTCCTTTCCACCACCCCGTTTTGTTGAGGTCCTTGGTCTTTGAGAATTCATGGCTAATACCTCTTTGATCACAAAAGGTTATAAAATCTTTTGAAACTTCGATTACCAGCATGGTCACTTCTAATTCTAATGAGTTTGAAACTATACTTTGTTTCAAGTTTTCTTATTAATCTTTCAAACTCTTTAAATGTTTCATCCTTAGTTGTCGAATAATACCCAAGTGTATCTAGAGAAATCATCTACTATTACAAATGCTTAAAACTTACCATTTATACTAGTATGTCTTTCTGGTCCAAATAGATCAAGATGAAGTAGTTGTAAAGGAGAAGAAGTTGATACCATGTTCTTTCTGCCGTAAATGATGTTCTTACTTGTTTTCGAGTTGACATGGAACACAAATTCCCTTCTTTTCATATTTGATTTTAATGACCCTTTGACAAGATTCTTTGAGGATAATTTCTTGATTAAGTCCATGTGAACATGTCCCATCCTCTTGTGCCACAAATTAGCCTCATCTTGTCTGGATCTTTAGACATAATTCTTCATCCTGTTGCTCAAAAGTCAATAGTATATATATTTCCTTCTCTTTGTCTGACTAGAGTGATATTATTAGTACCATGAGAAATAGTGCATTTTCTTTATCAAAACTAACTTGACGACCACTATCCATAAATTGGTGATACTAATAAGATTAAATTCAAGTCCATTAACAAGATGTACATTATTTATACTTACCTTGACATTTCTAATTTTACCTTTTCCAATGATTTTTGCATGTTTTATTATCTCCAATGTGATTTGTTCCATTCTTTTCTTGATGTCTAGTTCCATGAATTTTTTATTTATCACACGTCATGTGGCGAGAACATCCGCTATCAAGAATCCATTTTGAGATGGAACTCTTGCCTTTAAACATACATCGAAAAAGATATTTCATCCTTTTGGTACCCATATCTTTTTGGGTCCATTTATGTTAATAGTGAGTAAATCACCTTTTTAATCCAGACCTTTTTAACCTTATTTCGTTTCTTAAAGCAATTTATATCTAAATGACCTTTAATACCACAATGTTTACAAGTAGTGAAAGGAGAGCAATAATTTAAACTAAAACGTGATTTTGAGTTTAACATTTTCATATTACTCTTTTTATGCATAGAATTAAAACTAATTCCTTGCCTTTCAAAACTAGGTCTTTGTTTTCCTAATATGATATTTAGATTTTCTTCACCTTGAACAAATTTAGCAAGAGATGATTTTAGTGAGTCTATTTCTTTTTGAAGTTCATTATTAGGACATGTTTTAATAGGAGATTTATCACTAAATGCATCAATATACACATCTCTCATTTTTAACTCATTAGTCAATTTTTGGACTTCATTATTTAAGAATTTCACCTTATTAAAAAGTATTTTATTAAAGTTGTCTAAATAATCAATATTTGCAATCAAAACCTTTTCTTCTTGACATGTGAATTCCTTTTCAATTTTTTTTTCATCTATTAGTGAATCTACTTCATCCATTAATGTATTAACTAATCCTTTTAAGCTTGCATTCTTTTCTCTTAACTTCTTATTTTCTTGTTCTAAAGAATTTAGTTCATTAGGAGATACCTGATTCGATTCACCTTCAACTCCCACGAAACATACTTGTGATATCTCATCTTTAGCATCGATCTTTACTTCGGATTCTTCATTACTCCAAGTAATAAAGGCTTTGTTCTTCTTGTTGTCTTTGTAGTTGGTCTTCCCTTTATTCTTTAGTTGAAAACAGTCTTTCTTGAAGTGGCCAGGACGTCCACATTCGAAGCACGTCTCTTCATTTTGTTTTCCTTTGAATTTATTTGAATTGAAGGTGTTTCTCTTCTTGTTTTTCCATTGTAGTAACCCCTTGAGTTTCCTTGACATCATCGCTATTTCTTCATCGGAGTTATCATCAAGTTCCTCTTCATTATCTGCAGTAAGAGCTATGACCTTTCTTTGAGGAGTTTTCTCTTCATCATCATATCTCTTTAACTGATATTCATATTCTTCTAGTTCACCAAACAAGGTTAAAGTATCAATGGAAGAAATAATAACAGAATCTTGAAGAGTAGTGATTTTAGAAGCAAACCTTTTGGGAATAGCAAAGCAACTTACGGTTGATCTCACTTTGAGAAATAGTCTTGTCCAGCAATTTCAAGGAGTTTATAAGGACTAGAAATCTTGCTTGAGCTAGCTTGATGGTTTCATCTTTTTCGAGCTTGAACATTTCATAATCGTGCATAAGCATGCTTAGCTTGACTTCTCATACTTTTGAAGTACCTTCATGACTTACCACTAAAAGTATCCCACATCTCTTTGGCGGTTGTTGCATGAGGAGACTTTATCTATCTCGGATTATGCCATGTCTTGGCTGAAAAGTGTGTTCATAGCTTTGAATCATATGAAACCATGTAGATTTCGGTTGAATCCATTTCTAGCAGAATCTTTCGTGTCCCATCATCTCTTCGTGGAACAACTGGTCCATTCTCCACAACTCACCATTCCCAAGGATCTCTTTTAAGATAGTTCCTCATTCGAAATTTCCAGAAGTTGTAATTGTCTATGCCAAATAGCAAAGGTTGTCTATTGGTAGATTGACCTTCTTGATTGTTGTTTCCGAACTATTCCATGTTAGAATCTTTCCCTACAAGTCACCTTTAAGACCAAGATAAGTAGAGCCACTTTGATACCAAATGAAATTTAACTAAGCACACTTAGAAGAGGGGTTTAATAAGTGTAAGAGCAATCTATGACCAACTTTTAAAATTCTATTAATTTCAAAGCTCTTATAATGATTGAAATCGACTTCTTGAATTAATATAGTCTATTAAATAAAATACTTGATGTTAAAGAATTATCTTAATATAATGTAAGTAGTCAAATTAAGATAATTAAGTAACTTATGTGATTTTAAAAGTAAAGCAAATAATAAAATCAACACCAAATTTTTTTTGCGTGGTTCAAATTTATTACCCTCTTTAATAATAGCCTAGTCCACGTCCAATACCAACTAGTATTGGAGACTCACTTTATTTATTTCTTTATAAATAAATACAGATTACAAAATAGATTCTAACAAAAATTAATTAACAATTAATTTTTCTTGAGCACTCTTGCTCCTTGTTTTCTATGCACTCTTCAAGCACCTTTGCTTCCTTGAACATTTGTAAACCTTTTCTCTAATCCACGAGGATTAACACCTTTAGACTACACTTAGTCTAAAATAGAAAATTCAATCTGAATATAGAGGTTTATGATCAATGCAAGAATAATCAATTTAACAATTAAAGGCTCAACTATATGCAATGATCAATTAGCACACAAAGATAAACAATTAATTTCTTACCAAATATCAGCTCAAATAATATCAAAAATTAAATTGCTTAGCTGCTTAAACGTTTGCACCAATAAAATTGCTTGAGTAATAATCAGTAATTAGTGCAAGTATATTTTCGTGAGTTGTGTAATTTTCTAAAAGACAAACATCATTTATATAGCCCTTACACGATTTCTAATTAATAAAGATATGTTCAAATTTTTAATCTAACGGAAGGATAATAACCAAGAGAATTAACATTTGCATGAGTCCACAAAATAAAGCTTGGTTACAATATCTCCAGCAGTAAAAGCTTGAACTAATCCTGGCGTTAACAAATATCCAAAATAAATTCCAGTTTGGTTACTGAATTTGGATAACTCGAAGACCACAAAATAATTACTTTAATCAATTGACTTTCTCTCTCCAAGCATTAACAAAGTGGCGTGTAAAAGAAAACTTATCATTTCCAACTTCCAAGACACGGTTTCTTATAAATCATAATTATCTCTTCCTTGAAATATGTAAATATCAAATCACCGAAAAGGTAAATCCTGCTAGTATACCATATATATATTCCCGTGTATCCATTGAAAGAAACATTTTACTTAGACATGCATACATGAGTGATATATATCCATAAATATGTAATCAAGAATATCATTTAATAATATGAATGTGAAAACGTGTAACATAAAGTCATGCATAAATCTAATCTCAATTCATTACTTAAAATAACCTTTTAGAATTTTTAAAACATTTTTTTCATTTAAGACATGAAAATGCAAATAATATGTTCTAGAGCCTTTAAATGAAAAATCAAAATTATTGGTTTATGATGATAATTAGCATATCTTGTGTACTTACTGATATCAATCTTATTTATTTATTAATAAAACACGAATTATTTTATTAAAGGCATTTATTATCTATCATGTGTAATCTCTTGTTTTTTATTAATAAAAAGAATTATGATAAACCCGTAGTTTTAATAATATGCAAAGCAACTTTTAGAATAATGATGATGATCATTCTAATGAGATCTAAATTCTTAGAAAGCTTAAAACTAAAATAGTTCCCAATCGTTGGATTACTAAATTGGGGATTAGTGAATCCGGGATAGATTGGTACATCGTTGCTTGCTCGTTGGATGAGGATGATTGATCTCATGATCATTTGTGTGGAACACTAAAAGCAAGTATGTAGGTGCTTATTAGAGAATAAGTTCACTTGAGCGTTGACTCATTAAGGAATACCTAATGGAGTTTTACTTACACATCGATAGGAATTCACATAGTGATAGTAATCTGAAATGATCCTTAGACTTGAGATCATCATAGTATCTTATATATAATGAATTACACTTTGACTTATTCCTTAAGACTCTTAGAGTATATCAAAGGGTATGCTTGGGTGTAATAAGTTATATATGAAGATAATGAATGATCGATAAAGAATCTACCACTTCTAGTAAAAAGGAGAAATGTCTATGTGATTCGATAAATGATGACCCGGAATCCTTGGCGAGGTGGAATGAAATTAGAAAGTAGTTTCTAATTTGCATTCATTAGGAGTTAATGCATTTAGGAATCGAAATACATATAATTAAATAAAATAAGACTTGTGATAATTCCATATCTTATATTTAATTGGGACATTGTATGGTGGAAGGATTGAATTATGCGGTAACTATTTACTCGAAAGGTTCTTTTATGATTAATGTTGAAATCTATATTATACGGAAAAGTGGTTGATCATTGGGAGGCTTATCCTTATTGTAGAATAAATATTATTTATTTAAATAAATTATTTGTTTAATTTATTTATTTAAATGAGATTAGAATTATTACAATTGATTTATTCTGCCAGGTTTAATATGGAGAACCTAAAGGTCACACCATAAAAGGAAGAATAATTATTTAAGAAGTTAATGGCATAATTGTAATAATATGTTAAGTATATTTAATTTAATCTATGGTGATAGAATAAATTAAATAGCTTAATATTATTATTTAATATTTAGAAATATTAAATATAAATTAATAAGAGAGTCTTATTAATATTATTACAATTATTATTATTTTAATTTCTAAAAGGTTTAGGAATTAATTTAATATAAGTACTCTCATTTATTCTAATTGGATTAGGAAGGAAAATTAGTTAAAGGAGTTTAATTAATTACCCTAATAGGATTAGGGCCCATTTAATTAAAGAGTTTAATTAAATAAATAATACCTTATTTTAATTAAAATAGGGTTACGTGATATCTTTATAAGAGAGAGTCTTATATCGGATATCTTAATCGTAATTCTAGAGAGTTGGAGAGTCGCCTCCTTTTTACTATCTGAGATAGGAAAAACTAGGGTTTGAGCCGTACCCCTTCTTCTTGAAAATTCTTCTTCTTTGGTGGATCACTATAGAGGCCATACACTTGGGTGGCTTACATTGATCGAAGGAAGGAATCTGCAGGAGATTGAGGAGATCGTGAGAAGGAGGTGAACTTCGTGCACGAGGAAGCTCGTTTCTACTGAGGTATGATTTCATAATTTCTTATTCTTCGTTTAATTAATAATATCATAAAGGATGATCAAGGTAATTGGTTTGTGAAAAATTTTAAAATCGATTTTATTTAAACCCATTAAATTTTTTAATTTGATTCTTACTTTGATTTTCACAAAACCTAACGATGGTATCATGAGCCCAACTTTATCACGAATTATTAATTATTTTGATTCCATATATGTATGGGTATGTATTTTGAATAATTTATTGGGCATAATTTGTTGTATAAAATTATTATTTTATTGAAAAAAAAAAAATTTTTTTTATACAATTAGTGTAAAACTTTTTTTTAATATGATTACATGGTAATCATTTTTTAAAAGGCATGATCGTAGAAAGAAAAAAAAAAAGCGTGATACCTGCTATTTATTTTATAAAAGCTGTTCAGTGATTATTTTATAATATGTCAGTGTGGCTTTTATTTTTTTTTTTTCATTATTGGCGATATATATTGTTATGTCATGATTAATAGCGATTTTATTCTTTTATTTATATAGATGGTCCTGCATATTTTAAATTAAGTAGGACTTTATTATATATATATATATATATATATATAGTAGGACTTATATAAATAGCGAGGATATAAAGAGATCTGGTCATGTTTTTTATATATTAGTAGGACTTTTATTATATATATATATATAATTGTTATATATATATAATATATTAATCTTAATAATTTTATAATTAAAATAAAGAGTTTATTTTAATCTTGAAATTGGATTTCATGCGACATAAAATTGCCCATTAAATGATACTTTCGTATATATATGGAATGATTTTATTTATTGATCGTATATGGTGATATGTATGATAATAAATGGGATTGATTATGAACAATTGACGATGTGATTGGATTTATTTTAGTTGGATGTTTGAATGAATGGGTTTTATTAAATGGGAATTACTGCGTACCTCGTCTTTTACGGTTTTCTTCTTGATGTAAATTCTATCTCTCTCTATGTACTTCCCTTATTTGTTGATCGAGGTTTCTATTTAAATTAAATAGTTTATGTAATAGGACTAGTTAGAATTTTTGAAAAACAGAAGATCGAGGAGCGAGGGCGCTAAAAGACCGTTTGTAATGGAGCAGGGTTTAAATGTAATAGTTATATTTAAATGTTTATTCTTTGCACCCTAGGGTTTGACCTTTTGGTTCACTTGGTGGCTCTAGTGAACCAAACTAGAATAAAAAATCCATAATCAATCAAGGGTAGAATATAGTATTCTATATATGCATGCTAGTATTATATATATTATATATTATGCAAACATGCTTACATGTTTAATAATATGGCGTATTTTATATATATATATTGCATGCATTAAACAAGATAGACAAATAATAACAAATCCCTCGAAGTTTTTTATATATTAAGTCTTAAGCGTTCAAAGATATTTAGAATATCGAGCGTTAAGCCTTCTAGCATGATAAAATTAATAGAGTATTAAATATTTAATATGAGTTTGTTGTGTCACTGAAAATGAGTATTAAGTATTTAAGATGTTAATTATCACATTTGATGCTTATAAAGAAAATTGAACAATATTGTTTTGTTGTGTCACCACAAGGCGATATTTTCTTTTTGAATATATGGAAGTGCTAGGTTGGACTTAACTTAGATAATTTTGATTCGGATGTGCCACCACTTGATCAAAATAATCTAAGAGGCAAAAGCATAAGGAGTTACGTGTTGATGTAATTGTGAGGTTTGTCTACCTATTTATTTATATATAGTTTGTTGTGTCACCACAAAATTTATATATATTTGAAATGGGATCCTTATTCTCACTAGCAAAAACTTTAATTAGATTTTGCGAACTATATAAATGAGGTAATATAGTTTGAAGAAAATAGTGGGAGATACTGATATAAAATAAGACCTAATTTATTTTGGTAATTAATTAAATGAATGTTTGCTAAAATATTGTCTTTTTACATGCGAAATTTTGAAAATGTCACATTCACTAATTTCAACTGCGTAGCATACTTGATCTTAACAAAGTGGCCGGATAGAACTACACGGACTAGTTAAGGAATCGAAATTGTTCTCCTTTCTTTGAAAAGATTTCTTATGTCTAAATTAATACGTACTGCAAAAGTTGCGAGAGGCGACCTCTGAGGAAGAGATTGCTACTTTTAAGCGGTGGCAAAATGATGCATCTGTGGCTCGATGCATCATGCTTTCGCATCCGTGAGTATGAGCTTGACGTCGGCATGAAAACATGGATGCTCTCTTATCTTCTTTTGCACCTTGAGAGTTGTATGGTGAAGCAAAGTAGGATTTGCTAGATATGAAATATCTAAGGAGCTCTTAGATCTCGGATGGCCAGAACACTTCTGGTTTGAGACTCATGTCCTAAAGATGATCGTCGATTGAGCGTCTTGGGCGACTTGGGTTAAATCGTGGATGGGGAGTTGAGTCGAGATTTAGTCTTGCGATCACTCCCGGACACCTTCTCACAATTTGTTGTGAATTTTCACATGAATAAGTTGGATGTCGACTTGCTGAATTACTTAACATGTTGAAAAGCTACTTGAAGGTCACTTCCCATCGAGAAGAACCATGTCTTCTTGGTGGATGATTCTTCGAAAAAGGAAGAGGCCCAGGTATCTTACGAAAGAAGAAATCCAAGAAGGCTAAGGGAAAGGCGAAAGTGAAGGATCGAAAGAAACTGATCCATTAGCAAAGAATTTGCTTCCATTCAATAAAAGCCAAGATCCTTTGGAAGAGGCTGCAAGGATTATCTCGCGAGAAACAAAAGCGAAGAAGCTTGGAGAAGCTTGAATCCTAATCGAGGTTTGTTTATGATTGAAATTAATTTTTCTAAAGTCGATCTTCTACTTGGGTATTGGATCTGGGATGTGGTTCTCACATATGTAATAATATCGAGGGTGGTCGAGTAGAAAGGCGAGCAAGGATGAGGTTAAATCTACGAGTGGGAAATGGAAGCGAGGTTCTTTGCTGCGTTAGGCTGTGAGGGACTTATTGTTTAACCTTTGCTACTGAGCGAGTTCATTAATTTAAATAATTGTTATTTTGTTCCAAATATCATTAGAAACATTATTTCTATCTACTGTATTGGATATGGATGGTTTTAATATTATAATAAAAACAACGATTGTTCTATTTATAATGATAATGTTTTATATGGTGTTGGTAATTTGCGAAATGGACTTTATATACTTGACTTGCATGAAAATATATTTCAAATTGAACAAACTAAGAAAAGGAAAAGAGATGATGTTAATTATACCTTCATGTGTGCTTTATAGACTTCGGTCGTATTAATGAAACAAGATTATCCAGTTGCGTAAAGATGGGCTCTAGAGCTATCGATTATGAATCGTATCGACTGTGAATCTTGTCTCATGGGTAAAATGACTAAATCTCCTTTTAGTGGAAAAGGAGAAAGAATTCTGAGTTGTTAGCGTTGGTACACACGATGTATGTGGACTATGTGTGACCTTACGAGGGAGGTATTCTTATTTTATTACATTCAACGGCGACCACTCGAAGATTTGGATATGTGTATTTAATGAAATACAAATCTGAATCATTTGAAAAGTTCAAAGAGTTGAAGTGAAGTTGAAAGCAAAGCTGGTAAAGAGTATTAAGATTCTTGATCGATCGAGGAGGAGAATACTTAAGTGGTGAGTTTCTCGATTGTCTCGAAAATGGTATAATCTCACAATGGACTCCACGGGGGCATACGGATGAATGGTGTATCTGAAAGGAGAAATCGAACATTGTTGGACATGGTTCGATCTATGATGAGCTTCTGAGCCTTCGGTTTCCATACGAGGATATGCCCTAGAATCGGTTTGCATACCTACTTAACAAAATTACCTACAAAATCCGTCCCCAGACCCCATATGAGTTATGGGCGGGGAGAAACCAAATCTTAAGCATGTTAAGACTTGGGGTTGTCCGACTTATGTCGAAAAGTTTGAAAAGCGATAAGGCTGCGGACTAGATCGACAAATGTAGATTTGTGGGATACCTAAAGAAACATCGGGTATTATTTCTATCATCAGTGATCGAAAGGTGTTTGTTGCGAAACATGCGCCTTCTTGGAAAAGGTTTATCCTTGAAGGGGTTGATGGGAGTAAGATATATCTTGAAGAGGTTCAAGAACCACAAAATACTATAGATCAAAGTGAGGTACCTAACCAAGTAGAGATTCATACATACCACACCTGATTAAGTAAATCTGGAAGAGTACCAAAGATGCAGACGGGTATGGACTTGTCGTAGAAGATGACAATGAGTACATATCATAGATGATGATGATCCATTGAATTCTGAGCAGGGCTATGAGTAGTAAAGACTCGGAGAAGTGGCGAAAGCCATGAAATCAAGATGGACTCCATGTATGAGAACAGTATGGACTTTGGTCTCACCACACACAGAAGCGTTAAGCTTTATTGGGTGTAAATGGGTCTTTAAAGAAAATGGAAAGCAGAGGCAAGGTAGAGACCTATAAGGCCCATTTGGTTGCAAAGGTTTCAAACAAAGACAAGGAGTTGACTATGGCGAAACCTTCTCACCGATAGCAATGCTCAAGTCCATTCGGTTTTGCTTGCGATTACGACTTACCATGACTCTGAAATCTGGCGGATGGGCGTGAAAGCGGCCTTCCTCGATGGGAAACTTGAGGAGGATGTGTATATGACACAACGGAGGATTTGTTTCAAAGGTTGGAACAAATCAAATCACATAAAGCTTCTGACGATCCATTTATGGATTAAAAGCGAACTTCTCGTGGGTGGAACATCCGTTTTGATGAGACAATCGAAAGAGTTTGATTTTATCAAAAATGAGGATGAACCATGTGTGTACAAAAGGTTAGTGGGGCCGTTGTTTCATTCCTTGTATTATATGTTGATGATATATTCTTGATAGGGAATGATATTCTATCTTTGCAATCGATTAAAATCGGTTATCTAAACACTTCTCCATGAAGGACTTGGGAGAAGCATCCTATATTTTGGGGATAAAGATCTATAGAGATAGATCTAATAGGATGCTTGGCTTGTCCCAAGAAAGCGTACATTGACTTGATGCTAAAAGGTTTAGCATGGAAGATTCAAAAGAGGTCGTCTTCCGATGAGCCATGGAATACATCTCTCCGAAAGCAAGCCCCAAAGACACACGAGGAGGAAAGCAGTATGAGTAAGATTCCTTATGCTTGACAATAGGATCTATCATATGCGGTATGATATATACTAGACCGGATGTCGCTCATCATGCACTTAGTGTAACAAGCGAGATATCGATCGAATCCGGAGAAGAACAACTTGGAAGCGGTGAAAAATATCTAAAGTACTTAAGAAGAACTAAGGATGTATTTCTTGTCTACGGTGGAGTGCGAATTAAAACTAGAGGCTTCACAGACTCGAGTTTTCAAAGCAGACCAAGATAATGATAAATCCGTTTGGGGTATGTGTTTACCTTAAGCGGTGGCGCGATGAGTTGGAAAAGTTCAAGCGACAATTCTTCTTGATTCGATGTGAAGCGAGTCATAGGCTGCAGTGAAGGCTGCGAAGGAAGGCTGTTTGGATGAAGAAGTTCATTCTAGAACTTGGTGTGGTTTCTAGCATTAAAGGACCCGTGCCTTTGATACAGACAACCTTTGGAGGCACTTTACTTGCATGACTAAGGAACCCAGTCTCGTCGAAATCGAAACCGTGTTGCGGCGATTTCATTTGATCGGAGAGATCATTGAAAGAGGAGGCGTCACCACAGGGCGTGTGGACTCTCGAAGACAATATTGCGAGATCCATTTACTAAAGCGTTAACCTGACAATGATTTGATCGTCACTTAGAGAAGATGGGTATGAGATACCACGGCGATTGGCTTTAGTGCAGTGGGAGATTGAAAGTATTATGCATCTGAAGCCAATCATGTATGATGATAAAGCATATCTTTGTGTAATCAATCTTATTTATTTATTAATAAAAATTATTTATTAAAGGCATTTATTATCTACATGGTCTTTGTTTTAATAATATGTGATAAACCCGTAGTTTTAATGACGCTTTTAGAATAATGATGATGATCATTCTAATGAGATCTAAATTCTTAGAAAGCTTAAAACTAAAATAGTTCCCAATCGTTGGATTACTAAATTGGGGATTAGTGAATCCGGGATAGATTGAATACATCGTTGCTTGCTTTCGTTGGATGAGGATGATTGATCTCGTGATCATTTGTGTGGAACAACTAAAAGCAGTATGTAGGTGCTTATTAGAGAATAAGTTCCTTTGAGCATTGACTCATTAAGAATACCTAATGGAGTTTTACTTACACATCGATAGGAATTCTGTAGTGATAGTAGTCTGAAATGATCCTTAGACTTGAGATCATCATAGTATCTTATATATAATGAATTACACTTTGACTTATTCCTTAAGACTCTTAGAGTATATCAAAGGGTATGCTTGGGTGTAATAAGTTATATATAGAAGATAATGAATGATCGATAAAGAATCTACCACTTCTAGTAAAAGGAGAAATGTCTTATGTGATTAGATAAATGACAACCCGGGAATCCTTGGCGAGGTGGAATGAAATTAGAAAGTAGTTTCTAATTTGCATTCATTAGGAGTTATGCATTTAGGAATCGAAATACATATAATTAAATAAAATAAGACTTGTGGTAATTCCATATGTCTTATATTTAATTGGGACATTGTATGGTGGAAGGATTGAATTATGCAGTAACTATTTACTCGAAAGGTTCTTTTATGATTAATGTTGAAATCTATATTATCTGGAAAGTGGTTGATCATTAGGAGGCTTATCCTATTGTAGAATAAATATTATTTATTTAAATAAATTATTTGTTTAATTTATTTATTTAAATGAGATTAAAATTGTTCTAATTGATTTATTCACAATAGGTTTAATATGGAGAACCTAAAAGTCACACTTTATAAAAGGAAGAATAATTATTTAAGAAGTTAATGGCATAATTGTAATAATATGTTAAGTATATTTAATTTAATCTATGGTGATAGAATAAATTAAATAGCTTAATATTATTATTTAATATTTTAGAAATATTAAATATAAATTAATAAGAGAGTCTTATTAATATTATTACAATTATTATTATTTTAATTTCTAAAAAGGTTTAGGAATTAATTTAATATAAGTACTCTCATTTATTCTAATTGGATTAGGAAGGAAAATTAGTTAAAGGAGTTTAATTAATTACCCCTAATAGGATTAGGGGCCCATTTAATTAAAGAGTTTAATTAAATAAATAATACCTTATTTTAATTAAAATAGGGTTACATGATATCTTTATAAGAGAGTCTTATATCGGATATCTAATATATGTAATTCTAGAGTTGGAAATCGCCTCCTTTTTCTATCTGAGATAGGAAAAACTAGGGTTTGAGCGATACCCTTCTTGCTTTGAAAATTCTTCTTCTTTGGTGGATCACTATAGAGGCCATACACTTGGGTGGCTTACATTGATCGAAGGAAGGAATCTACAGGAGATTGAGGAGATCAGCGGATGGGAGGTGAACTTCGTGCACGAGGAAGCTTCGTTTCTCTGAGGTATGATTTCATAATTTCTTATTCTTCGTTTAATTAATAATATGCATAAAGGATGATCAAGGGTAATTGGTTTGTGAAAAATTTTAAAATCTGATTTTATTTAAAACTTAGCTAAATTTTCAATTTGATTGCTACTTTGATTTTCACAAAAC